>VDFB02281492.1:678034383-678123721 GCA_007258455.2 Sequoia sempervirens
GTGGGACAAAGCTGTGATACCAGCGTAGTCATCATCTAGAGAAAATGAATTCGGCCACAACAACCTGTTATCAAAGAAAGGTTAGCAGATTTAAAAACACATATTGAAATGTTCTTTTCAAGAAAAAAAATTGCGCATCATTTACTCCCTATAGCAAACATTAGATTTGATCTCTGATTGGAAGATTTCCAACGCCTGACAGGATGGCAAAAGATGTTAATGGGCTGTGCAGAATGTGGACTAAGCTCGGCTGTGTAAATCATGTCAATAACCATGATGTGAACATATCTGCCACTATGCATTTATTAAGCCTTCCCTCCATTTTTATCCATTTCAAATGTGTGGTAAACATTAACTTTTTAGAAAATCACGCCTATGTCCTGCCAGAGAAAAAAAATCTTTGATATATTTCATCCAAGCATAAAGTCAAACACATCAACAAGGTATTAATGACTGGTGCGAACTTTTTATAGACAGATTTCTCAAAAAAAATGCATTGTAATGACATGAAAGGTGCAGACCAAGGAACAATTATGGCGATCTGTCAACTAATGGAAGTAAATTTCAAGTAGTTATTGTCACAAAACCAACGCCAATGTCAGTGAACAAATGACTCTACACTCTTCAAAGAAAAACTTTAGTTAATGCTATTGTTTAGCAGGTATAAAATATGCGCCTGAAAGTCATCTTCCAAAAGCAAAAGAAAATCACGTTATAAATCCCGAACTCTTAGCATCGGCCTGGAAAATTTAATTAGATGTTATCCTATGGATTGTATTGATTGCAGGATATTCACAGAGTTTGCTGGTATGAGGAACTGTAAATCAGACGATATTAGCAAGTATGAACCCTCAATTTAAGCATTAATAACATTTTCAAACACACTATTGATGGCTAGACAATATACGGTGCAGTGGATTGAAGACAGGACCCCTTTCCTACAGTGTCAAACAGAATGCTGAATCATTTTGTTTATTTTATTCTTGATCACAGAATGTTAAATAAATGCCAACTGTCTAAGTGTAACGGCTGCGTGTGCACACCAATACCAGAACAATGATAAGATAGAAAGCATGTACAAAGTGAATGGCTTAAAAAATTACTACCTCATTAGTTTAAGAAGTGAAAGAGGTTAGTAACAACAGCTCCGTCAGATAAAGCAAACTTCTGATAATCATAAAAAAAAGATTCACCATGCTTTTCAAATCTTCCCTAACAGATACAAGCACAGTATGTGTTAAGAAAAAAGAAAAATGTGTAGATCCTGGATTGGGAAATGCACATTTTGCTTTCTTTAGAATGACCCACAGTAAATTATCGTAATGTTAATACTCCAATAACTACTGCAAACAGAAATAATTCTTTAGAACCAACCCTCCTTCTAGCGCCAAATGTGAGTACCTTTAAAAATCTGCAAACACTATACTCAAACAAGGGTTAGTATCAACAAATCCTTCAATAATACTCCTATGAAATACATTGTAAATGTTCCAAAAGGCCACAAAAGATAAAGAAAAGCCAAATGCATGATGAAAAACATTCAACAAATTACCTATTCCATAGTTGGATTGGTGTCACATGTGCTAGTGACCCTTTCCCAATCCTAGATCAAAGCTCAAATTGTGCAAATGCAAATGGAGATGGTGGAGTGATGATGAACAAGATCAAATCTCAAATGAAGAGAGTAACCTTGCAATAGATTGTGAAGGATTTGCTTGAGGATGATGCACCTATTTAAGGATTTTCAAAATGCCAAATGTTGAAGAGGGACCAATGTGGGACTAAAGATTCTGCCAATGAGATAAGGACACTTGTCATCATGTGAATGGTCAATGGTTGTGCAAGATTTGGGAAGAGTGCCCAAGAGGGGGAAATTTTGAATTCAAATTTGCAATAAATTTTGAGAGGGGGACAAGAAAGAAGAGCAATAAATGCCCTGTTTGACTTGTCATTGTTGAGAGAAAATGATGTTTTAATAAATCAATAAAATTGATTTATTGTGCAAGTGGCTAGGTCTAGATAATGCAAGTGGGATGTGATTAATATTAGATTAGGATTAGATTAATTTAATGATGATTATGCTGATTTAATGCTGATTAACTGATTTGACTTTTTGGACTTTGGAAAATGATTTAAGATTTGATTTAAATGGCTTTTTTATTTTAAATAACCTTAGGCAATGAGATTATTTAAATGGATAAAGGTGATGAATGGATCCAATGCAATATCTAGTTCAATTGATAAATGATCCTGATCGAATGTATAATGTAAATTTTGCATGTCTACACTTACTGTGGATAATCTTAGGAAAAGAGGAATTTTGATCCCCAATAGATGCTACCTCTGTAAAAGCAATGTTGAATCAGTTAATCACCTCTTTATCCATTGTCCTTTCTCCTCCTTGGTTTGGGACAAGCTTCTGAAATGCTAGAATTTTTCTTGGGTCCCTTCGGAGTTGGTTGAGGATTTTTTTGTTCAATGGAAACCCCCGTCTTTCAACCCCTTTATTAAAAAACTATGGGCCTTCTCATTCCCCCATGTGACCTAGGGAATTTGGAAAGAGAGAAACAACCGGATCTTCAGGGATAAGGAGTCTTCAGAGGAAATTGTGTTTGAGAGAATTTTTAGGATGATCAAAGAAAATTTCTCTATTATCCCCTTCAGGGAAGACAAGGTTGAGACTATGGTTTTCTCTCCTTTTTATAGCCTGATTGTCAGGGAATGGAGAATTAAATGGGATATTTTCATTGCCCCTAAACCTACCAAAAAATTTAGGGATGGTGTTTGCTGGAGTTTTCCTATGGAAGGATGGGCCAAAGCCAACTTCGATGGGGCAGCCAAAGGAAACCCAGGAAAGGTTGGGTGTGGTGGGGTCTTAAGGGATTCGGCAAGTAACTTTATGGGAGTTGTTGCCACTCCTTTGGGGGTCCAAACCAATCATGTGGCAGAAGTGGCGTGGGCTTATTACATAATCAACATGGTTGTGGGAATTAATTGCAAAAATCTATGGCTCGAAGGTGACTTGAAAAATATAATTGACAGCCTTTGCGGTAGGTCCCTGCCTGCATGGTCAATAAAAAATTGGATTGATGATGCCAAGGCTTACTTAGTAAGTTTGACAGAATAAAAATAACTCATGCTTACCATGAGGTGAACGCGGTTGCTAATTTTTTTGCCAATGAGGGAGTTAAGAGTGACAAAATCCTCACGTGGCATAAAAAGACTGACCTCCACTTCAATGTCCAAGCATTATTGGAGCTCGATGTGGTGAACGGAAAAAAGGCGACGTCTTGTAGTAATGAGGAAGGTACGAGCTGTGAATAGCAAAATTAGAATATATAATGGGGCTGAAAGGATCTGGCTGATAAATTATTTACTTTGGCATGCTTTGTGGGTCCTGCGAAGCAAAGGAACTATCTGGAATAGGTTTTCTGTCTGTAATAGTACTCGAACTAATATCTCTAAAATGGGCGGGGAACAGAAGAGGGTTCAACCTACCAGCTTTGAGTCACACACCAAGAATGCCAAAGCTTGGAGTAAAATAAGAAGGGGTGGCTTACTTCCGTTCATTGAGAAACTCCATGGCCCTAAGGAGGAGATTACAAATTTCTTTGAGAAGAATTGGAAGAATGGGAAGGTTCTCCTCTTTGGGAGGAAAGTTCAGATTGATGAAGCTTTGATTGCGGAGGTGACTAGCATTCCGATGGAAGAGCATAAATTCTTCAGAGACAGGAAATTCTCTGACAAAGCTGTGTTGAGGTTCCCCAAATTTGAAACTAAGAAGCAAAAACTTGTCAAGATGATGAATAGTTACTATGAAGCGGACACTATAAAAGCATTATGGAGAAAAGTGTTAAGGGTTATCCTGGAGTACATCGCTCTCAACGACCGCTTCACTAGGGTTTATGGATATCACTACGTGTTGCTTAAGCACTTTCGGCATAAGGTGTGTGTCTCTATCCCCTTCTTCTTGCTCTGTTCCCTAAGAAATAGCTTTTCTGATCACAGTAGAAGCCCTAAAAGATACCCGATTCTTCACACGGGTCTTTTAAGGCTCATTTATGAGCACTTTCAGAATATGCCTGCCCTTCCAAACCCTACAGCCCCTTTGGAGCTTGATGAAGATGATACTGAGCCTACATTTATGATACCAAAGCTTCCCCTGACCGTGTCAAGAGTTCTTCGCCTCCTATTCCCTCCCTTCTACCTCTGGCCGCTCCCCTCAACCTTCTGGCGCCTACTCTATTTTTGCCTCTGACCACACTAACCCTAATGCCAATTTGGCGGGCTCTAGCTCTTAGGTTAATAAGCTTGTTTCCTACCCTGATGACTCCCCTGTTGTTTCTGCTAAGGCAGTTGGGGTTAGTCTTGAGGACCCCCATGTTCCCCAGAATATTCAACAGGAGAACTATAGCCCCCCGAGAGGTGCAGAGTCGGTGATTTGGGGTCAATTCTGAATGTGAGCCCCCTTTTGACTTCATTGGTAATGCCAAGAGTTGCTTTCAGGACCAATTTAATTCTGCCAAATGGGTATTTCATGAAATAAGTGAGCTAAAAACTAAAAATTTGTCCCTTCATAGCAAGCTGGGGGAAATTGAAGCCAAAGTTGCAAGGTTTATTCAGCTCGAAGCGGAGAAGAATAACAATGTGAAGGATATTACTCAAAAGGACAACACAATCAAAAATGATATTAAAAAAATCAAAAGAACTATGAAAAAAATTGTTGAGCAAAACTGTAGAATTGCCAGACATAACTTTGTTATCATTAAGGCAATTTCCGAAAGACTGGAGAAAACCTAGAAGAGAGCTCTGATTGTCAACCTTGATCAGGAGAAAGACCAGGATGAGGAAGCAGGAATCTCTAAATGTACCAGATCAAGCAAGAAAAGGAAAGCCCTGACCACCCCAAATATGACTCAAATTTTTATGGAGGGGGTTCAAGAAATGGCAGACTTGGAAGAGGTTGGGGACGAGCTTCTAAATTCGATGAATTAGCTGTGGCCTGGCCCAGCTTTTTCTGGTTGCTAGCCATTTTTTGGTTTCTTTGAGGCTTTTTGTTGCTGCCTGCTTATGCTGGTTTATATCTTTCTAGCATTTTTTTTGTTTTTCAGACCTCTATTTTGGTCTTTTCCTGTAATGTTACTTCGTAGTTTCGAGTCCCTGTAAAACCCGTTTATCCCCATTTTATCAAAAACATTGTGATCAAAACTATTCTCATCCTTATCCCTAATTAAAGGTTGTAATCCTAACCCTAACACATATGAAAACCAAACGAAAATTGAACTATAAGTGAGGCATAACTATAATCCTAATTAATATCTAACCATAATTAATTTGTAATCCTAACCTTATTTATACCTTAACGCTAATTGAACCCTAACATTAATTGAAATATATTCTTAATTATAAATTCTAATTAAATATTAACCTCAACACTAGACCTTTATGCTAAATAAACCCTAAACTTAATTGAATATTAATTGAATCATAAACCTAATTGAACCCTAACCATGACCCTAAACCTTTTTGAACCCCAACCATAACCCTAATCCTAACCCTAAGATTTTTTGTTGAACCCTAACCCTCACGCTAATTAAACCCTAATCTTGACCCTAATTGAATCCTAACCTGAACCCTAACCCTAACCATATTTGAACCCTAATCCTAATTGAAGTCCAATCCTAATAAAACCCTAAACCTAGCACTAATTATATCCAAACCATAACCCTAACTGTAATGCTCATTGGATCCCAACCCTAGTTAACATATAACCCTAACCCCAATTGAACCCAAGCCTCAATTGTAACACCAACACAATCCTTAACCATAAGTAACCATAATTCTAAAAATGATTGTAACCTTAATTTTAATTCCAATTTGATTATGACCTTGACACTAAACCTAACTCTCATTTTAGACCTAACTCTAATTAAACCCTAACCCTAACTATAATCATAAGTAAAATCCTATCCTAACCCTAATTAAACCCCAACCTAGTCCTAACTCTAACCCTAATTGAACCCTAATCCTAATCCTAAGTCTATTAATGTGGCATCACATTATTTTTTGATTTTTAGATCTAAGGAATATATTTCATGCACTTATGTGTACGTAGATCAACACTAAAAAAATTAAATTCATAATTATTAATGCTATATTATTATAAATATTAGGCATTAAATCAACAAATTCTATCCTTCCAATTTGAAGATGGTCAAGTGTTGGATTATTTTTGTTAATTTATGAAATGCTTGATAGATTGTGAAATTAGTTATTGAAAATAAATATATATAAGAGGAACCCTAATTAGCATAAAATACTAATGATTTATCTATCTATAGGCCTAATGCCTCTTTACATGTCCTTTTATTATTTTTCAATTGTTTTTATTAGAATTTATTATTTTTTAATTGCCTTTTGATTAGACTTTTGTTAAAAAAAATATTATATATTAAATCTATGTTGGATAAAAGGCATCAACTATTCTCTACGCTATTTTTTATCTATTTCCTTTATTAAAGATTATACCATAATTTCAAAATCTTTTCTTAAATATACTTATCAAATTTTATATTGATAAAAACTTTGAAGCATATTGATGTGTAGTATAATTATATATATGTTAGTGTGAATAGGGTTATTTTCTAATGAGATATTAGTGAGGACCTATTCACATCATTAATAAGTTTACTTAGGGATTAGTTTCCTAGGTGGTATTCTAGAAAGTAGTATTTAAAGACAACATTTCTCATTAATAGGCACACAATTATCTAGGCATTTAATATTTCTCTCATGCATTTAAAATTATGCATAAAATATTTAATGTTTGTAACCAATGTGGTTATCCAACCTCTTCTCACCTTTCCTATATAAGCAAGGCTCTTGTACATTTTTAAACCATCTGATGAGTTCTATCTCAATATATTCAAGATCATCATTTGATTAAGTTGTCTTCTTACTCATGTTGCAACACTTTCTTATTCATGTGGATGGCATTCTTCATGGTTGATCCTTTGAAGTGTTCCCACCTTCATTTTGGTTATTGTTCATATTTCCAACATGGTATCAAAGCTTAGGCCATAGGAGATCCATCTCATATTGGGAAGTTGAGCTAAGGAGACTATCACACACTAAAGGTTTCCTTGAAGGACTAGTTGTTATCATCAGGGAGGCAATTGATTTCTAAGGAACTTTGGGTCAGATTTCACCCCACCATTGTGTTCAAAAGATCTAAAAACCTAAGGATCACCTATCCATTCATGAAAATTTGAATTTTTCATATAGATGCCATTAAAGGATTCTTACAATGATATTGGAAAGGCATTGTACAAATTGTACAAGTTGTAGAAATTTTTTTCACTTTCTCGTCGACATCATATAAAATAATTCATATTCTGAGGGAAGCTTATTTTTTGGTGACTTTTTAAAAAATTGTGTGACTATCTTAAATTTGACAGCCAAATGACTATCATGAATGCCTCATCATGTCTTAATTAGCTAGTTTTCTTAAAATTGCCATAAATTTTAACTCAAGTTTCAGATTTTCGTAGATGAGATATCATTGGAAAGTTGGTGGAGGGTTTCCTAAACATTATTCCATTTTAACCTTGTTGTAGATTATAAATTTATAAATTAACATTGTTTTCAATTAATTCCTAAAATTTTAATAAAAAACCTAATATTTTGTTAAAAAATCATATAAAATAATTAAAACAATTAAGAATTTACATTTTAGCATACCAAAATTGTATTGAAATTCGTAAAAAGAGGTTCAAGGAAGTGAAAATGGCATAAAAAATGAGTATCATATATATCTGATATTTGTTTCTTGCTTCTTGACCATAAATAGTCACTGTTAAAATGATTTTTAGTGACATTTAATCCTTTATTATACTTCCAGAAAATGGATTTTCATTTTTGATAGCATGTTAACTTTCTAAAATATGAACTTTAATAATAGGGTATGTGTAGGATCATGATGGGCCAAAAAGTGGCAATATGATGGGTATGTGGCTGATGACTATTTGTTTACCCAAAATTCATGAAATGAAAAGGGTTTTTAAAGGAGATTCTCAGCTTTCCACCAATATGAATTATGATTTATTTTGAATTTAATAAGTAATTATTATTAATTTTTATTCAAATTATGACTAAAGTCCTAATTGATCGGCTGATTGAAAAGGATATATATCTTTCAAACTGTATCACATTTTTTGAATCCAAAACATGTGTCACATTCTATGCTTTGCATTCTATAGGACTAAAAAAAGAAAAAATTAATTTCATGAAGTTTTGACTGAGTTAAGGTGGTTAGACATATGAGTTTTTTATATTTTTTAAAAAGTTGTAATAAAAAATTCATAATTAATTATTTACTTGGAAAAAAATTAGAAAAAATATGCATCACATCAGGACATGAGTCCTCTACTTATATCTAAAATATTATAAAAAAATATTATCATTTTATTGTGATTAGGGTGGGCAGACAGAAACCTACTTCTTATTTTTTCCCTAAAATTTAAGTACCACTACATTGAATTTCCAAATTTTCACCAAATAATTTTTATTTGTTTAAAACAAACCTAGTAGTTTAGAAACTACATTCATTTTGGTATAGATTTTATTGTTACATATTTGTGAAATAACATAGATAACTTATTCAAATTTTTACGTCAATTTTCCTAACTCTGATTTTTTTGAATTTTTTGACACTTAAGGGCCTATTTTTTCCATGACGATCCTGCACATACCCAATATTGTATGTGTGTGGAAAAATAATGTGTAAATGAACAAGTAACAAACAAACTTCAATGAAACATTATTAGAGAAGTCAAATGAAAAATTAATCTAATTCAAACATAATATAATCTCTAAAATTGTTCCATTTCTCTCTATCTCCAAGGATTTAATAAATCAAAGTGGCTCTCAGATTGTATGCACTATGATTATTAAAATGGCAAACTAGGGAATGAGAATAGTAAACTATATGATATGTTGTGATGAAATCATTGATAATGAAAGGTATATGATGTGACACTAACAATGAAAGTTATGATTATTTTATGATCATTAAAATGCAACTAATATGGAAGCCATGATTTATAATCTAATATGATTGCTATAGGATTAAAATTCTAATTATTCAAATGTTGTATGCTCAATTGCTCTTATATGATTTATGTAGAGTAAGTTTTCTCAAAGTGGGATCTTTTTCCTAGAGAAAGAGTTGCTTTTATTGTTTTTTGAAGGTAAAATGTGACATGGCAACAAGCAATGGTTCGAATTTGATCTACATAAATCAACGATGGAGGATGAAGAAGTTTGAGAAGATAATGGAGAGGATAAAACATTTTTTTCCAAATGACTAGGATGAAAAAGAGGAGGAAGAAATCTAAGTTCCTCAGGAATGTTCCAAATTTGGTTGGAAAGATAAAGCACAATTGAATTAAATTGAAACGTTCAAATTTGGTTAAGGAAAAAGTTGTAGACATGTGCTCAATTGAATTTGGAATTATTTGATTTTGGAGGAAAGAAATATTATTAAATAAAACAAATAATTGAAATTTGTTCATTTAATAAAAGAATATGATAATTAAATTAAAAAAACTATTGAAATTGTTTATTTAATTAATATTAAAGAATCAGATAATTAAATAAAACAAACTATTGAATTTGTTTATTTAATTAAGATAGAATAAAGTGATTAAAATAGAATAATTAGATTAAAATAGAAGAAAAGAAAGAAGCAAACTATATAAATAAATATTTCTATTTATTTATAAGTAAATGAATTAAAGGTTAATTAATCAAATAATTGTACTTAATTAATTAGATTTATCCAGACTATTTTTAGGTGTGTACATGTTTCCCCTCTTTGAAGTGTTGTGTTTACACATTCCTTCAAAGAATAATTTTCCTGCTAGTGCTAACAAAAATTGTCTGATATGCTCCAGACACTGAATTTTAGATGAAAATGAATATATGCCCCCTCAGAAGATAAATCAATGAATTTTTGAATTTTTTGGACTTTTTGAATATTTTTATTATTTTATGATGATTTTATAATGAAATGAGATTGAAGCAATTTATTTCCCAAAAAATGATGTGAAATCTGCCCCATTGATGAATTAGTGAATTAAGCCTCTTTTGGAAAATAAAATAAATCAATCCCATAAAAATCCCACTTAATTAGCCTATAAAAGGTTAAAAAGGTGATTTTCAAATTCATTTGTGCATTTCCAATTTGAAGATTTGAGAGCGATTGAGAAAATTAGCAACTTCTGAGCAAGATGGTGGTTCTCTGCCACACACATTGATTCGAGTGTGTGCGACGTTACAACTAATTGGAAGCATATGGACCTCTAGTATGTACCCTGATAAACTCCCTCATGATTTGTGCAATTTTAATTTTGGCATTTTTTTATCATTTAAATTTGGTTTGGATAGTTTCAAGACATACAATGCCCGATGTAGCACATCGAACTACTATTTTGGTGCATTCACTATTTTTGTGCATAGATTAGGTTTTTTAACACATAGATATAAGATTGTAGCACATTCATTAGATTAGTGCATCAATAGTATAATTTAGTGGATTTATAGCCTGAAATAGTGCATTTGATTATTTTACACATAGAATTCAAATATTAGCACATCCAATGATATAGTACATTGATAAACTAAAAAAACACAAATGAAATTTGATAGTGCATTCACTATTTTCATGCATTGAAACACTATAATGGAAAATTGATAAGATTCTATGGTGCATTGACTTATTTGGTGCTTTGATAGACCATTTTACCAAATCCAAGTCAAAATTATTAGATTTTTTAGTAAACTCCTTGATTTTGATGATTTGAGATCGCATCAACCTTTGATTTGATTTTGATTCATAATTATGATAGATTTAGATGATTATTGATCTCATGATAGGTGAGATTCAATGATTGATTGATGATAATTGACCTCATCATATATGCAATGAACAATTATAATTTGACTGACGGATTGACCTCATGATAGGCGAGGTGCAATGATAGATTGTTTGATAGACCTCATGATAAGCAAGATTTAGTGATAGATTCATTGATTAACCTCATGATAGGTGAGGTTGAATGATGGATTGATTCTCATGATATTTGATCAAATTGTCAATAGAGATTATTAGATTGATAGACTGATTGATTTTGATTGATTGACAAGATTACTAAGTTGCAATCTTTTTGTGATAATAGGAGACTTGGGTGAATCTATAGATTTTTGAGCATTTCCCTATGACATGGGATTTGATACCTTACCTAGTGCAAGCTAAGACAACTATTATTGCATAATGCGATTAATCTTCTCTACTAGATATGTCCCAAATTAGGATTAATAGGGATCTCTTGATAGCATTAGTGGAGAGGTGATATAGTGAGAATAACACCTTTCACCTACCTACCGGTGAGATGATAGTGACCCCAAACGATGTGTACCATAGTTTGAGGATACCTATTGCCAAAGAGCTAGTATTGAATCATCAGAATGATGAAGGGGGGACCAATTTTTTACGCAAAGTATTCAAGGATGACACAATATGTGGTTATGAGATTCCCTATAGAGAGATTGTTGATGAATACGTGACACTACCATCCATGGTTGATGGATTCATTAGAGGATTTTTATGTCTCAACCATAGGTTGAAGGGACTGTTAGTTGGATGGGGTCATATCTTGGAGTAGATGATTTTATAGGGTACCAAATATGCTTGGAGTTGTTGCATTCTATGAACCCTCAATCTAGGTACCTCCAAAACAAAGACAATAAACACCTTAAGTTAGATTTTGCAAGCATAAACAAGGATTCCCCATGAGATTTATTAACATAGCTCAAATTAGGAAGAAAATAATGAAGAACACAAAATAAATCACAAAAACAAGATTGAATCCTAATTAAGCAAGCAAACTCTTAATCCCATGGGGGAATTGGTGCCAATTTGATGTGAAAATTGGCCCATTCCCAATCCCTAAGATGCAAGATGATGATTTTTGAGGAATGTTGATCCACTTTGATGATGAATGTGAGAGCTCCAAGCCAAATATGCAAAAAACCTAACTAAGAACTCAAATGATGGATGAGAATTGCTAAGTATTTTAGCATGGTAACTTTGCTTGGAATGTGGATGATGAAATAAGGATATAGGCTCTTTATTTATAGATTGATAAGTTGAAGAGATGTCCAAATTTGATCAATGTGGGACAAAGATTCAACCAATGATATGATGTCACTTGTCAACATGTGAATGGAGGAAGCTTGAGCACATTTTGATCCATGTACAAGTTTGAAATTTGAATTTTATGAGATGACATGTTTAGGGAGGATGAAAGATGAGTTAAATGCCAAGTGGGAGACATGTAAGAGACAATGTAAGAGCTTTAAATGCTTTGTTGGATGTATAAGTCCTTTTGGGGGGAGATTTCAAATTTGAGGAATATTCCATCTTTGATGCCTTTTTGAATGAAAATAGATGATTTATAAATCAATTAAATTGATTTTAATGTGCAAGTTGCAAAATCTAGAGGATTTGATGGATTAATATTATCATTGATCATGATTTGATTAATTTAAGGGGAGATTTAGCTGATTTGACTATTTGATTTAGATTTTAGGATTGAAATAAATCAAAAAGAGATGAAAATGATTAAGACTTAGTTAAATAAATATTTTGATTTATTTAACCAAAAGGGGTGATGTTAGATTAAATTAGATAAATTTTTAATTAATTTATTTAATTAGATGAACTTTAGAAATTTAATCAAATAATATGGATTATTTAATTAAATAAAGATAGGAAGATGAAATGACCTAGCTAATTACACAGAGCTGATGATTTAATTAAATTGAGGGATTTATTTAATTAAAAGGGGAATTTTAATGACTTTAATCAAATAAGGCTATTCGATTAAATGGTTAGACAGGGATAATTTAGGATGAAGTGATGTTAGTAGATCAGGATCAAGTGTGCTATATCAATTTGTATATTTTCTATGTCTACATTTTTCCCCTCTTTGAAGTGATGAACTTGTTGTGTTGGTTCAAAGAATAACTTTTCCATGATCAATATTCAAAATTTCTCTAATTTTTCGGATGCCCCACTATTGCCCTAGCAAAAAGAATTATGCTAGTATACTACCTCCTCGAGAGATCGGGCGAAGAGGTTTGATGTGAGGGTTGATCTCTTGAAAAAGAGGTTCAAGATCAGTTCAATTCAAATATTTGATGTAGATAGATTTGATGCTGAAGACAGTTATCAACCATGGGTAGTCTCATGCCTATTTTGATATATTACACCCACTTAATCCTGATTTATACCATGACAGTTGCGTTCTTGATGATGAGATGATTATGATGTTTATATGCAATGATATGATGATGTATGGATGATATGGATGCATATGATTTGATATGATGATGCTTTTATGATTATGCAAATAGATGATCAATGTATGGTTTATGAGATGTTTAGAATAACCAATCTATACTATGCAATGATGTGGATGAATGCATGTGGTATGATTAATGCTTTCTATATGATATGGTATTCATTATGCAGTATGGTTTTTGGATGCATGATGGATGCCTTAATGATGATTTATTATTAACTATCATAGTACCATGTTAGCGCAAAAAGAAAGAGACAGAAGAAAATAAGAGATTCTAACAAGACAAGAGATGATGATGATGATGATGATGATTACTTGCCGAGGAGTTGGGATTTTCAAAGGGCCAATTATCTTATGTTTGATAACACACGTGGTATGATGCATCAAGGTATAGACAACCAGGATGGTGTGGTACTTAGTGTGATGGACTTTGACTTGACAATCAGATAAGAGTATTGTTGTTCACACCTAGCATACGAAAACCTTTCTAGGATGTACTTTAGAAGTTTCAGACACCTCGGACCAAAATACGAAAAGGTAAACCTATCCTTGTAATAGTCAACAAGTTGCCCTAGACCTCTTCCATTCATACCTAACAAAGAAAGTATTCGCCAAGGTTATATTACAAGAACATCCAACAAGCACAGCAGACAAAAGATAATGATCATTGCCCCATTCCTATTTCTCTAAATCCTCTGTTTAGATATCATCGAGAGGTCCTTGGAATGAGCACAATAAGATAAATCAAAAGAAAAGATCAAGTACCCAAACAAGCCAATGTTCTTCATACCTTTAGCCAGATTGATGTGTTTTGATAGGATAAGAATCCAAAGTGATATCCAAAATGATGCCCATCGTCGGAACGATATATCCTAGGACATGCATTGTATAGGATGATGATGGTTTGATAAGTTGAATGATAGGCTATTGATATAAAGTTGATTGATATGTCTAAAAATGATCAAAAGTTTAATTTTGTTTTAGAGGTCTATTGTTTCGATTTTAATTTTGTGATTGAAGCTTGCTTTTGCTGATTGCTGTGATCGTTTCTGTTTGTGTTACCAAAGGATGAAGATGACGATCAGTTTATTATGGATGATTGATTATTGTGGGTGCAAGCGAGATGAGATGGATGGATTTTTTCAAATATTTGGATGTTTTTTGATGTTTTTGAAATGTTTTGAGGTTGTTTTTGGTATTTTCAAGATTTTACAAGTGTTTTGATTTTTGATTTTTTTCAATGTTTTTTTTTGGTTTTGTGTCTTTTGAATGTTTTTGGATTTTGATGCTTTGGATGTTTTTTACTTTTTGATGTTTTTTTGAATGTTTTTGGATTTTTGATGTCTCGGGGGCTGATCAAAGATTAGCCTTGCCTACGTTTAAGCTCAGAGACGATGTAGTTCGGATTCCAATGTTTTTGATGTTTTTCTAACTTTTATGAATGTTTTTGGATATTTTGATATTTTGGATGTTTTTGGATTTTTGCATGATTTTGATGATTTGGATATGGACATGTGTGATGATATTAGTGTTCTATTTATGATTTTTTGTCAAAGACCAAGCTAAGGTTGATTGATCGGATCGATGGATTGATGATGATGATAACATTGTTGAGGATACACAACAATGCAATAATAGTGTTATGCAACACAAGGATTGGGATGTTGATGGGATTGATGATGATAACATTGTTGAGGATGCACAACAATGCAAGGATAGTGTTAAGCAACACAATGATATCCTGAGATGATGATTTTTTGATTGGATTTGATTGATCATGTTTGATGAAGCTTGATTTGGAACAAAATTTGTTTGAATGATTTGATGTGATGTTTGATGTGTGAATTAGATGCAACTGATAGTGATTGTTTGGATTGATGTTTGATGAAAGATAAAGATTGATATGGAATGTCTTTTCCTCAAAATATGCCATGGGCTAGTGATTTGGATTTCTACTCACAAGTGGTGGACCAATTCTATTTCATGTTTTCCAATGTTCAAATCGCCACATAAGCTGGAGGATATAGACCAAGATTTATTCTTGAAGCAAGATGTACATATCTACCCCCATTGTCTAGCAATGTATGGAATGTGATGGGATGGATGCTTGGATAGGTGTATGGATGGATGGATACGCAAAGGATGGCAAGGATTATCTTGCAATAAGATAAGGTGTTCGGATAACGAATGCTCATTTGGATAGTATTTCCTGGCTTAGATAACGCTGCATAGGATGGGATCAATGAAAACAACCCATGTCAATATGTTTACTATAAGCAAGCATAAAGCATGCCCCAAAATTTCATCAAAATAAAGATAACTTGGACTATGGATCATGAAGATGGATGAAAATTGATTGGATAAATGGTGTGTGGATGAGTGGATTTATTATAGCTCAGACGGATGAAATGTTCAATTTATTACGGATGGGATGAGATGCTTTCAACTAAACTGGCGCACGTAGATGCTCGATTCTACACATGACACCTGTTTGCCAGGTTTTCATCATGGTCTTGCCCAAAGCACCACCGTAGTGCTTTTCACTAGAGGACAATTTTTTTCTTTATTGTTTTCAATCCTTTTTTTAATTTTTTTGGATTTTGTTTTTTTCATTTTTTTGAAAGATTTTAAGCTCATGCTGAATGACAAGGTATTGTTGATATAGATGCCCTTGTCATAATGTGCCATCGATATCCTACTTGAAGAAGTTGCTTTGCTAAGATATGTGCACTTGAATACAACTTTTGGGATTCTTGATCTGCTTCATTGATACCAGGGTTAACTCTGTCTCTGTACGCACATCACGATAGAGTTCCTTATGAATCCTTATTATAAAAGGTCGTTGCTAATACATGGTTGATGTGAGAATTAGATATCATGCATGGAGTCGTGGATGGAGTGTGTTTAGGGATAGAAGATGGATTGGTTGATAGTTTGGAACCTTTGACTCTCCAAACTTAGGATGATGAGCAATGATGGGTGGATACGAAAGTATCGGTGGAATTAGGACTAACTGCTTGATACACTTTGTACATCGCTTGAAAAGCTTGCTCTTGCTTTTGTGGACATCCTTGATGGATACTTTTCCCTTTTTTTATTTTTCCTCATAGTTTCTTTGACTGATGGAGTTTGATAGGGATGGTCTTTCTTTGTATTCTTTGTTATCCATTTGTATTTGATTTGTCCATTATGCTTCTTAGCTTCTTTTTCTTTGATAACATTCTTTGTACTTCGATTCAATTCTTTCTTTTGACGTTGGTCCCAATTCATGGATGGGATGATAGGTGGATGAAGACTCATGGCGTGGTTGGTTGTAGCATTGACATCAGTTTCACCATAAGGATTTTTCGTGCTCCCTATATTGACATTTGCACTAGATAAAGTTTCCTCCAGTATAGTGGTGGTAGCAACTTCATGCTTTGATTCTGCTTGTTCGAAGATGTCTTGTTTAGAATGCATTCTCTGATAGATGACCACCATAGGTGACATTATTTCCATTTTCTACTCTGCTAACTCTGGAATATCCCATTCTATCTAACTTGTTTCCTTGAGTAGGTAATGTTGGGTATCTCCATATATGATGTCTTTCACCTAGATTTTGGATATATCTGATCTTAATGTTTGTAACTCCATTTTACTGTAGGAATTAATACTCTGCTCTTTTTGTGTAATAGGAGTAAAGGAATCATGTTCTAAATGAAGACCATCTACGTGTCCATCCATAGAAAGCATCTCATGGGTAGATGGAGGAGTATGTGCTACATGGATATGATCAACTTGCATAGATAGGAGAGTGTCCATTATATTGTTGTAGTATCTTGAAGATACAAATTCTTGATCTTGAATGATTTCGGAGTTGCTTTTGACTTGCTTTGGATCAATTTCTTGACATGGATCAGTTTTAGACGATGGATTGCTCACAAAGATTCTTGGATGTCATCATTAGACATGGTAAATGGTTCAATATCCTCAAGTGTCGAGTTTAATGTTCTTTCAGTATATGTAACCATGAGGTCGAAGGGGGTCAACATGTCTTGGAAAGGACCATTGCTAGACTTTAGTGGAAGATTTTGATCTTGCTTCAGAATGAATTCTTGAGAGATGTCCTCTAACTCATAAGGTGATGTAGAGACATTTTCAACATGATCATAGGTGAACTGATCATGCATTATGTCAATTGGATCAAATAATCCTAATACTCCTTGAAAGAGATCACTAAAAAGTGTCTCTTGATGTATGGTGAGTTGATCATCGGATTGTGTAGATACATCCTCAATGTGCTCCTCAATGGATAGGTTTTGATCATTGTTTTCGACAATTGCAGTGGAGATATTGTGAATGTCTTCGACCATATATTCAAGTGATGTTGTTTTTTCTTGAATTGGCTCATTGTCGAGTATTGGTGGATTTTGATCATGATTCAAAAGTGACTCTTGACATATATCGATTTGATCATTTGATGAAGTAGACATAACTTCAAGGTGCTTAGTGATGGATTGATCTTTCTCCTTGTTCTCAACAGACGTGGTGGAGAGATTGCCAATGTTATCATTTCCCCCAATAGTGATTATCTTTTGATCAAATAGGTCTTGGATGAGTTTCTTGAGTTGAACACAATCTGATGTTTTGTGTCCCCTTATTCTATGATAATCACAAAGGTGCTTCTCGTTATACCATGGTGGTTTAACTAGGGGTTCTTGATAGTTCCCATAGATGGGGAGCTTGATGAGATTTTCTTCTACCAATTATTGTAGGACTGATTCGATTGGTCTCCCAAGTGGTGTGTATTTTTTCTTGTTTCCTTGTGAGATTTGTACTTTAAATTGACCTTGTGGTGATTGATTTTGGAGGTGTGGTGATTGATCTTTGAGATGGGATGATTGATTTTTGAGACATGGTGATTGATCTTTGAGATATGGGGTTTGGATTTTTTGATGTGGTCGATCTTGATAGCTAGCTTCTTGACATTGGAGATATTGTTGTTAATGTTGTTGTGGACACAACTCAATGCTTTGATGACATGGTTCAACCAATGGAAGAGTGTATTGACTTTGGAGTGAAGATATCTCTTGGCTCAATAATTCAATTAGTTTGGCATGTGAAGCAAGTTGTTCTAGCAAAATTTGATCTTGATTTTGACTCCCTTGATTCAACTTTTGTTCAAGAAAATTTGGAGTGTGTACTTGTGTTTGCTTTTAGACAATTTTTTGATTTGGGATGACACTCAGATTTGGCATGATATGTTGAAATTGAAGATTGTTGATGTTGGGAATCACATTACCTTGACTTGGATTCGTTAACATCTTGTTTGGATTTTGAACAATATTTGTATGATTTGCAACCATATTTATCCCAAAGGTTGCTGGATTCATATTTCAAAAACTTGTACTTGGTACATTCTCATTTGGCATGTAGGGATTTTGTGAGGTGACGTTCATTAGAATGGCCATGCATTAGGTGTTTGGTTGGACTTGTAGGTTTGGACTTGGATTTAAATCTATCCTCGAGAAAGGTGTTCCAAACCTTAATTTGGGCATACTCACATTTTGTATACTATTGGAATTTTTTGAAGGTAATGATCCCATGTATGGTTCGTATAGATGTGAGTGTTGAGAATCAATTGACGTTGTAAGGCTTTGATAACTTATTTAACTTGGGTTGCTCATGATGTATGGATCAAGTCTATATTCCATGTTCCTCTTGTGTTTTGAACTTGTTACAAAAGTGACCTCTAAAGTTCTTAGGACCAATGACGAGATGAAGGATGAAAGGGGTGAATGATATGAGTGTGTAACGTTTAAGGACTTTGGATCAATGCTAGACTTAGGGTTTGATTTTGATTGTTTGATTTGGATAATGAACTAGTAAACCCTAAGATGTTGGATGTGATCTTTAGGATAAACTTGTTCAAAGGATTGCTAATTTAATTAAATGTATGAGAAAGGATTCATTCCCCTACACCTAACTAAACAAGGTGATTTTGATTTTGATTTAAGGATGTACCCAAGTCTAGAATGATGTTTCCAAAGCTCTAAAGTTGTTTTTGGGATGGGATGATAAATGTTTGAAATGGATGAAGTGTTTGATTTTGATCCTAAATGAACCTAAGAAGGACTTGTTTACAAGGCCAAGGTTTTGAAGAATATGCTTTTCCCTTCAAACCAAAAGATCAATGTTTGATCAAAAGACCATAAGACAAAAGATACACAAGCACATGTGTTGGGTTCAATTGATTTCATCTTGATTAGTGAATTTATTTTACCACAAACACTTTCTTGATTAGATTTTCAAACTAAATGTCCAATGTCCTAACTTCTTCAAACCCCATAAGATATGTTATGTGGAAATTTAATGAACTTAAGGCAAGGGTTTTCCTATTGTTTACTTAAGGAGACAAATTGAGATGTAATCCAATGCTTAGAAACCTCTAAGGATGTGAATCCCAAGGGAAAGCAATAACATATAGATTGAGTCAATGATATTTGTCTCCAAAAGGGTTTGAAATTTGGATCATGTTAAGTGTTTGTTTTTTATTTGTTTTCGATCAAGCAATGCATTTTCAAACTGACTCACAAGCAATGCAACATCCTAGCTTAATGGGTACGTTTTTCTTAGTGGGCTTGCCTCATGCCCTTTGTAGAAGAGATGATTTTACATGAAACCAAGGGAAAAAATATAAAGGTATGTTAAGAATGAAGTCTTAACCTCTATATTTCAACCAAGATCGGACATGGCAAGTAACTTGTTGGAATCTAAGTTCCAATGCACCACTTTGATAAACTCGCTCAATGGATCAATAGGCCACTACAAACAAGGGTTTTATTTTATAATTTCCATTCATAGAAGTTGACCCAACGTGGCAAGAGTCCCCTTTCAAATCCATCTTGTCGGAGTCAACTGCGTGATATTAGCGTTTCGTCCAATATCCACATTTATATCCCGGCTAGAAATACTCTTGGCTTTAGAGTGTTACTGGTTGAGTCATTCCCTTGGGTGAGTACTTTTTCCCCAAGGCAGGCCCTCTAGGATAAACAAAATCGAATGAAGAACAATATTCGTAACTTGATCAATCCTTGTAGGAAACAAGGAGAGAGAATATACGCAACAAATCCCCCACTCACACTCGCACAATAGTTTATTCAATTTTAAGCCCAAATCAAAGTGTGGAGGTGATTGCTTTGTCTTAACCCAAAGTCATGGAAAAGACCTTTTGATTCTCAAGATCACTATAAAGCGCGAGAGAAGCGCATACGTCCTTTTCCAATGGCTTTAGTCTAAGTAAGCCCTCACAAACAAACAAAGCTACACTTGTTCTTTTTAAACCCTCAAATCAATGTGTGAGCTCATTTTAGAGCACCAAATCACAAGTGAAAAGACATTTATTCAATTGTTTAATCCATAAATGAAATCTAGTAAGTTGTTGATCCTAAGGTTATTTTTAATCCTTTTGCAAGAAATAAACAAAAAGAATCCTTTTTAAACCCAAATGAAAGATAGTGTCCTAAAGAAAGAAAAGGATGACAAATTCTTGAAGAAGTGTTAAACAAACAATTAAGTGTTAAAAAACACTTTGATTAGACAAAATACCATCCCCATGCTCCTCTTTCTTTCAATTTTTATTTTCAACCTACAAAAGTGATCAAAATGTTAGATGAGATCAAAAAAAAAAGGATATAGTGGTTAGATGAATCATTTACCAAAACACCTCAAAACTTAGCCAAGTTATCATGTGTTTTTACTTTAGATGCAAATTTGAAAAATTTAGTTAATTAATAGTTAAGAAAAAACTACACCATTGGATAGCTTATGAAATTCTACACTATTTAAAAAAAAGGCATAAAAAAATACCTTTGTATGACCAAGATATGGTCCTTTTAAAACTGACTCATGGGCGCTAAAACAGTGATCATGGGCGCTATAACAGTGATCATGGAGGCTAAAAGAATGATCATGGGTGCTAAAAGAATGATCATGGGCACTATAACAGTGATCATGGGCACTATAACAGTGATCACAGGCACTATAACATTGATTATGGGCGCTATAACAGTGATCATAGGCGCTAAAATGGGGATTTATGAACAGAACTGTAAAAAATGGCAAATTTTTTTAAAAAGTGTTAGAATCTATTGATTAGCCCTCAATCTAGGTACCTGCAAAACAAAGACAATAAACACCTTAAGTTATATTTTGCAAGCATAAACAAGGATTCCCCATGAGATTCATTAACATGGCTCAAATTAGGAAGAAAATAATGAAGAACACAAATAAATCACAAAAATAAGATTGAATCCTAATTAAGCAAGCAAACTCTTAATCTCATGGGGGAATTGGTGCCAATTTGATGTGAAAATTGGCCCTTTCCCAATCCCTAAGATGCAAGTTGATGATTGTTGAGGAATGTTGATCCACTTTGATGATGAATGTGAGAGCTCCAAGCCAAATCTGCAAAAAAGCCTAACTAAGAACTCAAATGATGGATGAGAATTGCTAAGTATTTTAGCATGGTAACTTTGCTTGCAATGTGGATGATGAAATAAGGATATAAGTTCTTTATTTATAGATTGATAAGTTGAAGAGATAACCAAATTTGATCAATGTGGGACAAAGATTCAACCAATTATATGATGTCACTTGTCAACATGTGAATGGAGGAAGCTTGAGCACATTTTGATCCATGTGAAAGTTTAAAATTTGAATTTTATGAGATGACATGTTTAGGGGTGGTGAAAGATGAGTTAAATTCCAAGTGGGAGACATGTAAGAGACAATGTAAGAGCTTTAAATGCTTTGTTGGATGGATAAGTCCTTTTGGGGGGAGATTTCAAATTTGAGGAATATTCCCTCTTTGATGCCTTTTTGAATGAAAATAGGTGATTTATAAGTCAATTAAATTTATTTTCATGTGCAAGTTGCAAAATCTAGAGGATTTTATGGATTAAGATTATCATTGATCATTATTTGATTAATTTAAGGGGAGATTTAGCTGATTTGACTAATTGATTTAGAATTTAGGATTGAAATAAATCAAAAAAGAGATGAAAATGATTAAAACTTAGTTAAATAAATATTTTGATTTATTTAACCAAAAGGGGTGATGTTAGATTAAATTAGATAAATGTTTAATTTATTTAATTTAATTAGATGAACTTTAGAAATTTAATCAAATAATATGGATTATTTAATTAAATAAAGATAGGAAGATGAAATGACCTAGCTAATTACACAGAGCCGATGATTTAATTAAATTTAGGGATTTATTTAATTAAAAGGGGAATTATAATGACTTTAATCAAATAAGGCTATTCAATTAAATGGTTAGACAGAGGGATAATTTAGGATGAATCGATGTTAGTAGATCAGGATCAAGTGTGCTATATCAATTTGTATCTTTTTGATGTCTACACATTCTAGCCCATTTATATCATGATTTACATAAGGTGGTGTACCTAAGAGGTTATAGTTTTTCATCCAAAGTCACCTTGTTACAAATATGGGCATGGGAGCATATAGCCATCACCCATCCCATTGAAGATAGACAATGACCCATTGGGAGAGCTTAGGTTCATGGCTACATAGGTTTGGTTTTCCAAAATAGGGTGGGAAAACTGGAGTACTGGAGGAGGGTATTGGATGACCTTGAGATAGTTGTATGGCAGCCCTAAATTGGTTGTGAGCCTTGGGCAGAGGATGATACTAAGATGCCATATGTGTGCCAGTCAATGTACCTGATCAGGACTCTGTTTTTTATAGAGAGATTTCTATTAAGAAGGGTGATGTGACAATATGGCTAGCTACAGGGCATTCCATAGGGAGTGGATCATTATGCACAGTGACATATAGATGCTACAGAGTGGGGGACCACCCTATCATATGATGTTGTAGTTGAGGATTACTAGAGTTTATAGCCTATTATTTAGGATTATCATCTAGAGGTCATTGAGGATCTAATATTTGAGGAGTATGCAAAATATCTCTTCTTACATCCATTCTCACATATCTCCAGCCTAGATGAGCCAATTTCATTATTAGATGAGGAGGAGAGGGTAGTTGTGCATGGTCATAGGAGGAGGAAAAGGTGGCGATGGAGGAAGAGAGCAGTGATGATGATGGAGATGATGATGACAAAGATGGTGAAGATGTGGGGGTAGAGATGATGATGGGGGTTATGGAGGTGATGCCGATGGTGTTTGGGGTGGTGGTAGACATCTCAAATTAGACCTCTTAGTGCCTCGAAAGAGGTGATCATTGGTATCTACGACACATCAATGTGTACAGATTGAATTTCCCTCATAGTAGGAGTAGACATAAATAGCTACATTATAGGTTCAGGTTGAGACACTCTAGGGTCAGTTGTCACATCTGTAGGCTTTATTGTAGGCATATATCCAAGCCCAGGCTCAGGCAAAGGCTCAGACATAGGAATAGATTTCCACTCTTACGACTGAGAGGGATATGATGAGGCAGTGAGTTGAGTAGATAGAGGGTATGGTAGAGAAAATGCAAAGAGTAGTAGAGGGAACCTCCATAGCTAACATGCTTAGAGAGTTTATGCATGTGGGTTGAGAGATGAAGTATTATAAAGGTATATATCATGATTTAGTTCCTCTGGAGTAGCGAGTTAGCTATGCTCAATATTTCAGTGCTTGTACACATTCTAGGACCACTAGCAGAGGAGTGATAGGAACAACACCATGCAAAGATCAAGGTGCAGGACTGTTAGGAGGTGGTGTAGGAATGACAAGTCTGACACCATCTGGGGCTAGCAACACATAGCTTCATGTGATGATCATTGATATATTTTGAGACATTTGATGATGTACAATCAAAATTTTACTCACTACCATTTTTATATTGTATCTCTTGACATTTATTCAGACATCATTATATACATGACATTATGATTTTTGAGATTTATATGATATGCAATAGTTTCCTGATCTATATAAATTTTATATGGTTCTATGATGGATTCCTATGATATATGCATTTAATTTATGTATTCTATATGTCATGTGATTCTTATATGATGATGTTATGGATATGCACAAATGTAATAGGATGGTGTCTACATGCAATGATGATTTGATGTTGTGGATGATGTATATATGATATATACCTTGATGTTATATAAGATGACACATGGATGATGATTTTAAATGTGTTATGAATGATGTGAATGTGATATGAAATGGAGTTATGATGATGCAAATGGTATGTAATGCAATTTTTTTTTGATAATTTTTTAATGCAAATATGTATGATCTAATGCATGAATAAATGCATGATAAGACAATGTAAATATGATCAAGTGTATGGATAGATTAATGATATGATAATACAAATATATGTGTTATGCAAATGATTATTAAACTATATGAGAATGATAATTTTTTGTTAATTTCAAGTATACTTAGTCCATTAATGATAGAGACAACATCATTTTTGAAATATTTTCCAATCTTGAAACAATCTTTTTTACAGATGCAAAGCTAATATGAATGCAATCTAATTTAACCATGTAAATCTACATATAATTTTTTTTTCATCTTAACAATCCATTTATCGTGATTTTATCATCATTGAGCCTTTAAAATGTTGAAAGTGAGTTCAAGTATCAATGGTATAATTTAGACCATGATGACTTGATTTCATGAGTTTTGATATTGCAAGTTAACACAAGCATCTAGGTATAATTAAACTGAGACAACTTGAGCATTTCTTGCATAAATAGACAAGAATCAATCATTTTCTCATGAAAATTTGGAATTTAATTACTAATACTTAGTAGAGCACATCTTGTGACAATTCACATAGTAATAATGATTAACTTACAAACAATAAAAAAAGAAAAATCATACTGCTTCCTTGCTTCTCTAGTTCAATACATCATCGATTTTCTCCAAAGATATGATATCGAACAAAAATTGAAGTACAAAATTTGAACATTCAACCTAAAGCAATAATATCATGATTCAAAAGAATATCATCCATTTAGATTAGATTTGATTTGATTGATTTAAGCTATTTTATTTCGATGTTTTGATCTTTTGTTGATTGATGATTGATTATTCAATGTTGAATTTTCCTGTGATCAGTGTATTTGCTACATTTTCCAAATTGTTTTTTGTCCATTTTTTTTAGCTCAAATATTTATTGCCCCAAGTGAGTTGAATATTTTCCCCCAAGCTAGGGTGAGACATGACTGTGATGCTAGGATATGTACATGAGGTTTCCCATGATAAGTAGAATAATGGAGAAAGTGAATAGCCAAGACGTGCTCGAATAGATGGAAAATATAGTTTATCACAAATAGCGCCTATTGCCAGGTTTTCACTACTTGGTTTCTTTTATTGCACCTTTTTAGATTTTATGCTCTTTTGAATATTTTGACTTTTTCACTTCTTCTTTTTTGTATTTTTCTTTTTTCATTTTTTTGGTATTTTCTCTTTTTCTATATTTTTTGTATTTTTGTAGAACTTTTTTCATGCAATGAATAATTCAAGTATAGAACTTTCTGAGATGGATACTATTCATAGGTTTATCGAAAAAATCCCCTTTAAGTGTATACAATTGATAAGATCCTAATCCATAGACCGATATGATGATGAAGGGAACTAACCAATTGGGTTCAAAATTCTCCTTCTTCTCACAGTCCTATTGATTGCAAGGTTTTTCTGTTAATACCAAGTCACCAACTTGAAACACTCTTGGTTTGACTCTGTGATTGTAACTTCTGGACATCCTCTATTGATATGCATTCAAGTGATCCACAACTTGTTGATGATGCTCATCTAATAGCTCCAACTCTTGAAGTCTAGACACTCTATAATCCTCATCTGAAATGATCCCTTTAGTGACACACAATGTGATGATATCTCAACCTCAATAGCTTGAATGGCCTCTGATCCATATACCAAGGAATATGGTGTAGCTTTCATAGGTGTTCTAATGTTGGTTTGGTATGCCCACAAAGTAGGATTCAGTTGAATGTACTAATCATGTCCAACACCGTTAATAGTTTTGTTGGATGCGTCTACCTGGATGTTTCCTTGAGGATAGTATGGTGTTGAAAAGCAATGTTGGATATGGAACCTTTCACACAATTCTTGGACATCCCGATTCTTAAAATTTCTACCATTTTTGTCATAATGGACTGAGGAATGTCATACAAAAAAATAAGGCAATTTAAGATAAAGGATGATTTTTTTTTTCCTATGATTATTGTTAGAGGAACAAATTCAATCCACTTCATAAAGTAGAATGTGGTTGTAATGATAAATTTGTGTTTGTTGGATGAAGAAGGGTGAATTTTACCTACTAGATCCAATCCCCATTGACAAAAAGGCCATGTTGATGTAAAGGGTTGTAGCTCTTGTATGGATGAATGTATAAGGTTGTTGTGGATTTCACACTTTTGGTATTTCTTAACATAATGAAAAGACTCCTCCATATTTGGCTAGAAATACCCTAAATAGAGGAGTTTCTTCACTAGAGTTAGACCGCTTGAGTGAGTTCCACAAATACCTTCATGAATATGTGTAAAGTTGTCTCAAATTCATTACATTCTAGACATCATAGGAGAGTACCATCAATACCTCGATGTTAAAGTATGTCAACAATCAAGGTATGTCGAGTGGCTTAGCAAATGAAGTTTTGTTTTTTATTACGGGAAAGGTTAAGTGGAAGCATGTTGTCCTTTAAGTAAGCATAGATATTCCAATAGATAGAGGTTTGAGGTTCAATGATGTGGCATATCACTTGGGATTTAGGATCATCGTAGGTGGGATTAGACATTTTTTCTACCTTAAAATCATAAAATCTTCTCTTTTCTAGTATCTGCAAGAGAGAAGAAATTGTAGCTATTGCATCAAAAGCTTTGGTATCCACTCCAGGAATCTGTTCAAATTTGATTTCAATAAAGTACATTTTCAAATCATCCACCATTCTTTTGTACACCAGAAAATTATCATCCTTTGTCTAATAATCATCATTTACTTGATTTATTACCAGTTAATCTCCATATACCTATACCTTTGTGATCTTCCATTCAACCACTAATTTGATCCCAATGATTAATGCCCCATACTTAGCTATGTTATTCATGGAAGGAAACATGTGTCTATATGACTTAGGGATGGTATTCCCCTAAGATGTGACAAATAGGATTCCAAATACTAACCCGTGTTGCATGTAATATCCATAAAAATATAACATCCATTGTTGTGTTGTGATAGTAAGTACATCAACATCAAGAAACTCAATATGCATTAGGTGATTATCAGATAGTGGTACTTCAGCTAGTTGATCAAGTATCACCTAACGCTTGATGGCTCTTTGATATACATACTATATATCAAAATCACTCAAGATCATGACCCATTTTGCTAATCTCCCTATTAAGGAAACTTTACTAAGACAATACTTCAATGGATTGATTTTATCCATGAGTTTGACTATGTGAGTCAGCATGTAATGGCGTAGTTGTTGAGTAGAAAATACTACTATAAAGAAAGATTTCTCAATGAAGGTGTAATTGATCTCATAACCATTCAAATTTCTATGGATATAATGTATAGCTCATTCTTTTCCTTCAAGATCTTCTTGTGCTAGTAGAGTGCTGAAAGCAATTTCAGTTGTGACTACATAAAGTAATAATGGTTTTCCTTCTACAAGTGGCACCAATATGGGTAAAGACATCAAATATTTCTTTCATTGATTGAAATAAGTTTCACATTTTTCATCCCATTTGAAGGAAATATTCTTATGTAATAGGTGATTGAACAAATGACTCTTGTCTAGTAATTGAGAGATGAATCTTTGGATAGACTTAATCCTTCCTTGTAGAGATCATAGCTAACTGATATTATTTGGTGGTGGCATCTTCACGATGGCCTTGACCTTGGTGGGATCCACTTCAATACCTTTCTCTAAAACTATGTATCCTAGAAGCTTCACCCTAAATACACATTTCTTAGGATTTAATCTCACAATGAATCTTTCCAGATGAGTGAAGATTTTGTCTAGGATCTCAAGGTGTCCTTATTTGGTATATTATTTTTCCAATAGATCATCCACATATTCCTCCATAAAAGTATGCATCATGTTGTGGAAGATAGTGGTCATTGCTCTCTAATATGTAGCCCCTACGTTCTTCAACCTAAAAGGCATGGAATTCCAACAAAAAGTTCCCCATGGACGTGTGAATGTTGTTTTCTCCTAATCCTATTGTGCTATCTTGATTTGATTATAACCTAAAAATCCATCCATAAATGATAACATGGCATGCACTACTACCAAGTCTACAATTATGTTTATGTTACACAATGGAAAATCATCCTTTGGACATGCCTTGTTGAGAACCCTGAAGTCAGTACATATCTTGATACTATTATCCAACTTAGAATCAGGTACAATATTAGAGATCTACTTAGCATAATCAATAGATTGAATGAATCCCACGACTAGAAATTTCTTGAGCTCTACCTTCACCAACAATGTGATATGCAAGTGCATTTTTCTTAATTTTTTCTTGACAGGTTTCACTCCAGATGGTAAAGATAGATGATGCATCAAGAGATCTAGTTCTAAGCCTAGCATATCAGAGTAAGACCAAGCAAAGTTAAATTTTCATTCCTTAAAGAACTTGTTGAACTCAGGATTTTTTTGTTGAGTCATAGATGTTGCTAGATGTAATGTCTTCACTTTTGTCATTGTGCCAATACTGATAGACTGAGTTGGCTCAACCAATGCTGATGTTCTCTCATTATAATTTTTGTGAAAGTGTCAAATCACCCATTGTTCAATGCCTTGGAGAGGTTTTCACTATTAGATACACCATTTATTTTTACTTTTTTGAGATCTAACACAGCCATTAAATGGTTTTCACCATTAGATCAATTTTTCATATTTTAAATTTTGCAAGTGGGAGATTTGACACCCTCTTGACTCAAAGTGTTGTTATGAGTTACATGGTTAAAACTTATGTCAAGATTTTTGGAACATACGAAGTTAATGATGGTGTCATCATTTGCAAAGATAGGTACATTGGAAGGCTTAGTTTGCTCCCAGTCAATAAGCTGAAGGTGCAGTATAGGTAAAAGATCATCAAATTGATTAAGGTCAACGGTGGTTAGGGTTTGAATAGTAATATCATCATGGTTTTTGATAGTGATGTCAAGGTCTATGATGTTACTCTATTTCAAATCATCTATTTCACTTGGAGTCTATCCATCCTCACTTGTGTCATCAATATTCTATGATCCAAATGTAAGAGGTCTTGTCCCTGAGCTTTGTCCCTCCTCACATGTTGGAACATGCATTTGCATTACATCAATCTATTTATCATGGAATGATTCCTTAGACAACGAATCCCACTCATAATCATTAGAGTCTATCTCATAACTCTCCTGTAGTTGTAGGATTCTTTCACAAATTTTCTCTTTTGTTTCTTCTTTAGTTTCTCCTATATATTCTAGTCGATTCTTGTCCTTTGCATGAAGTTGAAGAGGTTGGATTGGTTATATGATGCCTTCTTTCCTTTTTTTGATGGGACCTTGTCCTTCATACCCTATCTTCTCTAGGATATTTTTTCTTTTTCCATATTGATTTGTCTGGATGTTAGGGTTTGTTAATGTAGATGCTTCCTCATCTTTATATAGCTAATTGAGAACAACCTTATCTTCTAATTCATCCACTAAAGGTCCATCCTTTACAAATCTACCATCAAAAATCATGGTAGTTTGTGATAATTTTTTCTTTGAAATTAATGGTTGCCCATAAGTTCTTAGAGAAGGAAACAACTGTGAAAGGCACAAATATTTTTGAATGGAATACTCTCTGATGCCTTTATTTGTTAACTAGATATTTTCTTTGAATTTATTTTATAAAGATTTTAGTTGAATTTTCTTGCTTGATTGAGTAGAATCAACAATTCCTTTATGCTTTGATTGGTCCTTGTTCTCAACCCATTTTGATACAAGATTTAATTGCCTCTAATTTTTTGATGAATTTGGAGTGGTAGCTTCCTTGTTATGAGGTACAAAAGTGTGTTGAGCTACCTTAAGCATGTTACATTGTTGGGGATTGTTGGAATCCACTGACGTCCCTAAAGTATATTATATGTCAGCTCTTTGTCCAACACTTGGATAACCATGCCTTTCACAATTGGTCCCACTTGGATAGGTAAGATAATAAATCCTTTGGAAGATCTCTCTTCATCATCATTTGATTTTATTGTTATTTTCCTTCTTGCATCAATAGCATTTTTAGAGTACTCGAGTGCATGGATAAGTTTCAAAGTATAGATATTCAAACCAGCTCCACCATCTATAAGAACATGCTTGACTCAATGTTTGTGAATGAGAACCTCAACGTGGAGGGAAACATTGTGTGGATGGTTTAGTGATAAATCATTATGCTCAAAAAATGATAAGTAGTGAGGAGCGGTCAAGTGTCCCACCATATCTTGGAATTGATCAACTTCTACATTATTGGGCACTATTGTAGCTACAATAGCTTTTTCTAGAATTTTTTTGTGTGTCAGAGATATTTTCAAGAGTTATAATATTGATATTTGTGCTGGTATGTTCTTCAATTGATCGAAAATATTGTATTGGATTGATGGGGTAGCGAGTATGTTGGATGTAGCTCCTTTTAGCATTACTCTAGCTTGCCCCCTTGTTGTTGCATTAATCGGTTGATATTATTGCCTTTATCTAATTTTTATAACTTTAACCTAATTTTCATTTGTATTAGTCTTTGAAATCAAATTTAGTGGTGTGATTTGTTTTGATTCTATGTTGGTGTCAATGACATGAAGCTGATTTTTAGATGTAGCCATGTTTTTGATTAGATGATCAACTATAATGATGACATGATTGTCATTAGTTTTAGAATTTTGAGTTTGATAATTAGCTTCCACCATATCATTTATTTTATTTTCAGCAGTAGCAAGATCATGTTCATCATTGATTTGAGTGTTATTAGTTTGATCTTCAATCACAAAAATATGGAGAATTGTGGTTTCATAAACGTAATTCACATTTTTTCCTTTACCATTTGTGGAAGATGATTTTCCTTTTTCATAATTTGGTAGACGATTCGGGTGTGTGCAGGATCATCATGGGAAAAATAGGCCCTTAAGTAGCAAAAAATTCAGAAAAATTAGTGTTAGGCAACTTGACATAAAAATTTGAATAAGTTATCTTTATTATTTCAAAAATATGTAAGAATAGAATCTGTAGAAAGTTGAATGTAGTTTCCAAACTACTAGGTTTATTTCAAAATAAATAAAATCTATTTGGTGAAAATTTGAAATTTCAATGCAATAGTACTTAAATTTCAGGGAAAAATAAGAAGTGGGTGTCTGTCTGACCACCCTAGCCATAAAAAAATGATAATATTTTTTTATAAGATTTTATATATAAGTAGAGGACTCATGTCTAGATGTTATGCATATTTTTTTATAATTTTTTTCCAAGTAAATAATTAATTATGAATTTTTTATTACAAATTTTAAAAAATATAAAAAATTGTATGTCTTACCACCTTAACTTAGTCAAAAATTCATGAAACTTAATTTTTATTTTTTTAATCCTATAGTATCTGAAGCATAGAATGTGACGCATGTTTCGGATTCAAAAAATATGATATCGTTTGAAAGTTATAGATGTTTTTCAATCAGCCTATTGATCATGACTTTAGTCGTAATTCTAATAGAAAATGAATAATAATCATTTATTAAATTCAAATTAAAGCATAATTTATATTGGTGGAAAGCTAATGATCTCCTCTAAAAACCCTTTTTGTCTCATCAATTTTGGGTAAAAGACAAGTTGTCAGCCACATACCTTACAAATACCCATAATATTGCCACTTTTTGGCCCATCATGATCTTGCACATACCCATTCTTGAAAGCTCCATGATAATTCTTTGATTGTTGTCCTTCAATGAATATCTTCTTGTTATCAATCAGATCTTGGATCAAATGTTTCAATTGGCAACAGTCGTTTGTTTTATGGCCCTTGTTTTTATGATAGTCACAATAATGTGTGTCATCGCACCAAAATGGTTTGAACCGTGGATCCCAACTATGTGGCTCTTGCAATGTTACAAGTTTGGCTTCAATAAGTTCCTTTAATGTTGATTCTAATGATTGCACCAAAGGCATGAATTTCCTTTGGTTTGATGGATTTTGGAAAGGTAATGATTTAGATCTAGCATTGTTTGAATTATTGTTTTGATTGCATTTAGATTGTTTCCTTGATTTTTACTTTTATTTGTCTTAGAGGCAACTGCTATTAAATTGAATATTGGTTTTTTGTTTTGTGTTTCAATCACAACATCATTGTTGGCAACATTTGTATATTTTTGCAAAAACTTGGGTTTATCATTTTTGTTGTTGTGATTAGAGGAACTTGGATTGTTTGATCCTTCATTGTATGTTTTTAAGACTCCGCTCTCAACCAAATCTTCTTCTATATTGAGCCCATTTTTGATAATTTTCTCAAATGTAGGTGGACATTGTAGTTCAAGTCTATAGCTCATTTCATCATTTAAATTATCAATGAACAGTTCGATCTTTTCCTTTTTAGGTAAGGAAGGAGGATATCTTGAAAATAGCCTTCTCTGTCTTTGTAAAAATGAGAGAAATGTTTCACCTTTATTTTGTTTGTTATTGCAAAGATCCTCCATTATGATATCATGTTGTATATTACAAGCGTATTGAGTTATAAATTTGTTAACTAGATCTTCAAAATATTTAATTCTTGGAATTAATTTAGAGAACCACTCCATATAGTGTTCGCATAGGCTTCATGGAAATACCCTCATCAAGTATGTCTCTTCATGAGAAAACTCTAAGCTCATCGATCAGAATTCCCTTCCATAGTCAAGAGGATTCATCTTTCCATTATATTTATCATACTTGGGGAATTCATAGTGTTTTGGAAAGGGAATCATGTTCACTTTTTGGGAAAAAGGATATGGGAAAATATGTTGCAACAAGTATCTCTTAGTAGTTCTTGTTTGCATATCTTTGAATTGTTGTTGTAAAGTTTGCATTTGTTGTGTTAATGCAACCATTTCATCTGTATTTTGTGGTTCATTCTTAGGTCTTGTAGGTGTTTCTTTCAGTCTATTAATATCAAAGTCTTTTGGAAATTTAACACCTAGATCAACTAGCATTAAAAGATACTTTTCCCCATCTTTCTCCATAATTTTCTCCATAAATTTATGGAAATTGGGGTCTTGTTGCATATTTTGTAGATCCTCTTTAGATATTTCATCATTATGTTGTCAATTGGATTTGTTGCATGGAGATTCTTCACCCTCAGACATGGTTGTTTGAATTTTGATTTCCTTTTCTTGAAGTTTTAGTCTTTGCGACCTTGTTAAAATTGGCATACAATTATTATAATTGTCCACTAAACTTTGATCTTAGTTTGAAATAGTGTCAAGGATATTAACTTAGGTCAAATATAATGATAGATTCTATTGATTAGTCTAAGTTGATCAGTAGGATTATACAACTTCATTTCTTGATGTAGGATGATTGATCCTGATAATGAAACTTAGCTTTTAATTAAATGTGTTTTTTTAGACACTTTAGAATGATAGATCATAGTTTAATTTTGAATAATTTTACTTGTGATATTCATTTTTTTACAAGTTTAAGACTCATGTTTGATTTAGGAAAGCTTTTGTTCTTATGAAAATCTTAATTCTGAAGTTAAATGTCTTATAAGTAGTAAATTCTGCTCTCTGGACTTTAATTTTGTGGATGTGTTATAACAGTCCTCATATGGACTTTAATGTATTTTTTTGATGCACTATTAAATAGGTTGGATAGGCTATTTTTTTTTTCTATGTGCTAGAAACTTTTTTGAATGTAGTAGACTGTTCCTCCAATGTGCTAGATTGTTCCTCCTATGCACTAGACTATTCCTCTAATGCACTAAATGATTGGTTGATGCACTATTAAATAGATTGGATGTCCTAGAACAGAGAGTGAATGCGCTAATATGGAAGTATTAAGTATTTTGACAGTCTGTTTGTTTGTTTTGGTTTTAATCATTGAATTGGTTGTCTCCAGGAATTTTTCTTCTGATTAATGATTTTGTGTCTAATTTTTTTTCTTGTGGATTAGGGAATTTGATTTCTTTTATTGGATGATTCTTTTGAAAATGATTTACACTCGTAGCAACAATTTTTAAAAAAGTTGTTTCAATTTTATGCATTAAACATTTAGTGTGTGTTCTAGAATCAAGCCCAGTTCTTTCAATTTTCACTAGAAAAACACAATAAAAGGTAGTTCAAGCACATTTATAATCTCAAAAGGTCACTAAAAATACCACAACCCACATCTTAAAACTATGTTAGCTCACATAGTCATGTCACCCCGTAGAGGGTGCCCATGTTTTTTGATTTTATGACTCTTAACCAAATTAAAATCTTCCACTTTTGATGAAGGTATCTGATAGTTATATGGTGAGTGTTTTGGGGGAAGATTCTTCCCTCCCCTTGCACAGTGATATAGAAAGTATTCAAAAATTGGCATAGTTTGATTGTAATTTAAATTTCGTAGATAGGGTTTTTGTTCAGTAGAGCAATAGATAATCTCCCTTAGGAGACCTCCCAACCCTTAGAACAAAGGTTTTGTGGATAGTTATCTTGTACACTTCCATCAAATTGCATAATTTCTTTAAATTCACTTTTGATTATAGTGGGTTGGAAAAACTAGCTTTGGTTGTTCCCACTTAAGTCATTCTTGTAGAGTGAGTACTTTTTCCCACTATGGAAAGCCTTCTAAAGGTGTTAATGAAAGCATGAAAAGTGATTCTAGCATTTTGATCACCTAGTGAAGGGGAGAGCATAGACCTATCACTTCAACCACAATAAACAAGGGGTTCAATTGATCCTTTTACTTAAGCTAGATGCCTATCTTAAATAAAGGAAAGTAATAATAAATTCAAAACCTTGAAAACACCATTATTAATTTGTAGTATTTTTCTTTGACTAATGTAAATGCTTTAAACAATTGTCTTTGACAAGCATACTTTGTACATGCAACTCAAAAAACAGAGATAAATATTCAAATTTTGAATTTTCTATAAAAATAGTGAGATGCACTAAAACTTTAGGCATATGTGCTAAACTTTAGATGTGCTAAAAGAACTTTAGATGCACTAAAGTAATAAATGAATGTGCTAAGATAATTATCAGATTCACTATAGAAATCCCTTGATGTGTTACAATATCAATCGTATGTGCCAAACAATTCCTTAGATGCATTGTAATGGTATTTTAGTGGGCTGTAATATTTGTCAGATCCACCAAAATAGTATTTTTATGCATTAAAATATATGTCAGATGCACCGTAAGAACTCTCAGTCGTGCTAAAATAGAATCATGTCGAAATCCTACTGTCACTTTCCAGAAAACATGTTATAAGATGGGGTTTTGGTCCCATGCTAGGTGCCAAATGTAAGTGTGTCAAAAAAATATGTGTAAATGAACAAGTAAAAAACACACTTCAATGAAACATTATTACAAAATTCAAAAGATAAATTTATCTAATTGAAACATAATATAATCTCTAAAATCATTCCATTGCTCTCTATCTCCAAGGATTTAATAAATCAACTTGGCTCTTAGATTGTATGCATTGTGATTATTAAAATGACAACCTAGAGAATGAGAATAACAAACTATATGGTATTCTATGGTGAAATGATTAATAATGGAAGCTATATGATGTGATATTGATATTGAAAGTTATGATGCTTTTATGATAATTAAAATGCAACTAATATGGAAGCCATTATCTATAATCCAATATAATTGCTATATGATTAAAATTTTGATTGTTCAAATTTTGTATGCTCAATTGCTCTAATATGATTTCTAAAAAGTAAGTTTGCTCAAAGTGGGATCCTTTTCCTATAGAAATAGGTTGCTTGTATAGATTTTTGAAGGAAAATTGTGATGTGGCAGCAAGCAATGGTTTAGATTTTATCTAGTTAAATCAACAACAAAGGATGAATAAATTGGAGAAGATAATGAAGAGGATAAAACCCTTTTCCAAATGACCAAGAAGAAAAAGAGGAGGAAGAGAGCCAAGTCTCTCAAGAATGTTCCAAATTTGGTTGGAAAGATAAAGCCCAATTCAATTAAATTGAAACTTTCAAATTTGGTTGAGACAAAAGTTGTAAACAAGTGCTCAATTGAATTTGGAATTATTCAATTTTGGACGAAAGAAATATTACTAAATAAAAATAATAATTGAAATTTGTTCATTTAATAAAAGTATATTGATAATTAAATAAAATAAACAATTGAATTTGTTTATTTAATTAAGATAGAATAATTAGATTAAAATAGAAGAAAAAAGAGAAGCAAACTATATAAATAAATATTTCTATTTATTTATAAGTAGATGAATTAAAAATTAATTAATCAAATAATTGTATTTAATTAATTAGACTTATCCATTCCATTTTTAGGTGTATAAAAGTATATATACTATATAATATATAAATATATATATTATATTTATTATATATATTATATATATATGACATTTACTATATATATTGTTAGTGTGAATGAGGATATTACCTAACTAAATATTAGTGAGGACCTATTCACATCATTAATAAGTTTACTTAAGAGTTAGTTTCCTAGGTGGCAATCTAGAAACTAGTATTTAATGGGACCATATCTCATTAATAGGCATTTGGTTATCTAGGCATTTAATATTTCTCTTATCATTTAAAATTATGCATTAGGAATTTAATGATTGTAACCAAGGTTGCTATCCTACCTCCTCTTAGCTTTCCTCTATAATCAAGGCTCTTGTATATTTGTAAATGATATCATGAGTTCTATCTCAATATATTCAAGATCATCATTTGATCAAGTTGTCTTCTTGCTCATGCTATAACACTTTTGTATTCATGTGGATGGTATTCTTTGTGGTTTATCCTTTGAAGTGTGGCTAGATTCATTTGGGTTAATATTCATATTTCCAACATGGTAGCATATTATAGGTCATAGGAGATCAATCTCATATCAAGAAGTTGAGCTAAGAAAACTATCATAGGTTGAAGGTTCTCATGAACATGGGCTAGTTGTTATCATGTGGAAGGAAGATGATTTATGAGGAACTTGGGGTCAGATTTGACCCCACCATTGTGTTTAGAAGGTTTGAAAACCAAAGGAATACCTAACCATTCATCAAAATTTCACTTCATCATCTAGAGGCCATCAAAAGTTTTTTGTAGCGATATTGGAAGGGCATTGTAGAAATCATACAAGTTGCAAGAAAAAATTTCCTTCTCCTTGTTGCAAAAAAAAATCCACTCTCTTGTCGGCATCATATAAGGCTATGTGCAAGATCTTCTTGGAAAAAATAGGCCCTTAAGCTGCAAAAAATTTAGAAAAATAAAAGTTAGGCAAGTTGACATAAAAAAATTGAATAATTTATCTATATTATTTCAAAAATATGAAAAAATAGAATTTGTATAAAATTGAATATAGCTTCTAACCTACTAGGTTTATTGTTTAAAAAATAAAATCTATTTGGTAAAAATTTGAAATTTCAATGCAGTAGTACTTAAATTTTAGGGAAAAAATAAGTAGGTGTTTGTCTGACCACCCTTTCAATGCAATAGTACTTAAATTTCAAGGAAAAAATAAGAAGTAGGTGTCTATCTGACCACCCTTTCAATGCAGTAGTACTTAAATTTTAGGGAAAAATAAGAAGTATGTGTCTATCTAACCACCCTAACAACAATAAAATGGTAATATTTTTTAATAAGATTTTAGATATAAATAGAGGACTCATGTCACGATGTTATGCACATTTTTTTGTAATTTTTTTCAACTAAATATTTAATTATGATTTTTTTATTACAACTTTTAAAAAATTATAAAAACTAGTACGTCTAACCACCTTAACTTGGTCAAACTTCATGAAATTCTTTTTTTTCTTAATCGTATAGTATACAAAGCATAGAATGTGACATGTCTCTAATTCAAAAAATGTGATACCATTTAAAAGCTATAGATGTTTTTCAATCAGCATGTCAATTAGGATGTTAGTCATAATTCAAATAGAAAATGAATAATAATTATTTATTAAATTCAAAATAAAGCATAATTCATATTGGTGGAAAGTTGAGAATATCTTTTAAAAACCCTTTTCATTTCATTAATTTTGGGTAAAAAAAAGTCATCAGCCACATAACCTACAAATACCCCCATCATATTGCCACTTTTTGGCTCATCATGATCCTACACATACCCATAAATACTTCATATTCTAAGGTAAATTTATTTTTTGGTGTTTTTTCAAAACAATTGGGCAAATACTTAAAATTTGATGACCAAATTACCATCATGGAATCCCCATCATTTCTTAATTAGGTGGTTTTCTTAAAATCACTGTAACTTTTGAATCCGATATTTCTTTTTCACAAACAAGAAATCATTTGAAAGTTTGTTTTGAGCACTATCCAGTGGTGTAGGAAGTTTTATCAAATTTTATAACTATAATATTTTGGGTATGTGTAGGATCATTATGGGCCAAAAAGTGGCAATATGATGGGTATGTGGTTGATGACTATTCTTTTACACAAAATTGATGAGACAAAAATGGTTTTTAAAGAAGATTCTTATCTTTCCATCGATATAAATTACTCTTTACTTTGAATTTAATAAGTAATTATTATTCATTTTCTATTCAAATTATGACTAAAGTCTTGATTGATAGGCTAATTGAAAAACATCTATAGCTTTCAAATGATATCAAATTTTTTGAATCCAAAACATGTGTCACATTTTATGCTTCGCATACTATTGGATTAAAAAAAGAAAAATTGAATTTCATGAAGTTTTGACCAAATTAAGGTGGTCAGACATAAGATTTTTTTATATTTTTTCAAATTTTGTAATAAAAAAATCATAATTGATTATTTACTTGGAAAAAAGTTACAAAAAAGTATGCATCACATTGGGGCATGAGTCCTCTACTTATATCTAAAATCTTATAAAAAAATATTATCATTTTATTGTGGTTAGGGTGGTCAGACAAACACATACTTCTTATTTTCTCCCTAAAATTTAAGTACCATTGCATTGAAATTTCAAATTTTCACTAAATAGATTTTTTTTATAAAGAAACCTAGTAGTTTAGAAACTACATTAAATTTTCTACAAATTCTATTCTTAGATATTTTTGAAATAATATAGATAACTTATTCAAATTTTAACATCAAGTTTCCTAACTCTAATTTTTCTAAATTTTTTGCCACTTACGGGCCTGTTTTTCCATGATGATCCTACACATACCCTTTTATCACAACTTGAATTTAGCTCTTCCCTTGGGACTCCCAACCTCATATCTTTTCACTAATTTTTCAAAGTTTCCTCCTTCACTGATTATGTTAGAAAGGAGAAACTGTAGATAATGGAGAGATCGGATCATAAACCATCTTCAATCACTTTAATTATTGTCATATTTGTATGGTTTAGTTCCCCCTTTAGATAAATGTATCCAGAATTTTGCTTGGAGTTGCAAAATATATGAAGTCTTAGAGGTTATTACACTACATGTTGATGATGATATTTTGAAAGGTATTGATCATTGTGCTTGTCCTCATACTTTATGGACTAAGATTTGGTATATATATGGATATATTGATACTCCACCATTCCCTTATCATCATGATTCAAAATATCATGTGACTCTTCATTCTTTAGACAAGATTCCCTATGATGATATTGCTATGTATGAGATTACATATCTGGAATTCTTTGAATCTTGAGATGAGAATGTCAATGGTTCTTCAAATTCTTCTTCTCCATCAAATATAGTTTATGTACCTTCACCTTTAGTGATTCCTTGTCCAAATTCATTGATTAAGGCTTCCATCATTCCTATCCAATAGGAAATATTCATTTTTTTAGACTTGGGGTCACAAGATGGCTATGTTTTAGGTATTTTAGACTTGGCTATTTCTACAATTTTGAAGAAAATTATTGAGGGGATATCTCTCCTCTATGAAAATTCCACATTGAAGGTTTTTCTTGAGTCTCTACATCCCATTGTTTCATCCTTGATTGGGGATCTTAATCTTGGTGAGACTACCTTGGAGGAACTTGATTCTTCTTAAGATATTTCATATATGAGGCTTATTCCATCCCATTTCATTATGGAGTTGGAGTTTCTTCAGCATCTATCATTGTATTTGCTTCTTCCTAGTAGGAGACATGTGGTTTTTCATCACTAGACACTCTTTTGGCTTCATACTTCTCTTCGTGGTTTTGAGGAAACTTCATTATGGGGGGTCAATACACTTGATAAGGGACACACTACATGAAACCCACACAAATAAAAATAATAGATACCAACATAGAAGATGCAAGAAAAAATAAATTACTCACTTTCAATTATTTTTAGAAAATTAAATAAAAAATTCAAAACTTACATGCACAACCTCATGGGCTTGAATCATTACAAAAATATCAGCTCTAAAACTAAAATATATTATCTAGAGCCACATTCTACAAGATCCACTTATCCCTTTTTATTTTTCCTGATAAGCTTCCTAGAATGCTCTAGAAAGTGTAACATTCCCTTTTGTTTCAGTGCCAAAAGTCTCACTCTTTGATTTCTTTCCTAGGAAGATATTTTAATGAACTTCATTTTCTAGAGGGGAAACTTCATGGGGCCACAACTTTTGATATGTGCTTGATTTCCTATTATAACATATCATTGGAAAGATCTTAAAAAAATCTATAATCTCAAACCATCAAAGATTAGTTCATCCACTTTTCAAGTTGTTTTAGGGGATCTAAGGTTTTCTTATCTAAATTTGAAGTTGGATTGGAGAAATTTCTTGGGACAAAAACTTTAATATCTCTTAATTTGTACAAGGTATTGAGACAATTCTTTCATGAAAAAAAATGTGTTTTAGTTCTACTCCTTGGGGTAAATTTCTAGGTCCATATGAGCTCGTTTAGGCTGACTTAATAAAAATAGTAAGTGGTGGTTTTTTTACTTTTCTAACTTTTGATTTTCGTACACCCCTTAAGTGCCATCGTGGAATTCAATAAAACTAAAAAGTTAAAGAAAATCATTTTTTTTTGGTGATGCAAGATTGTCCTACACTGCTAGATGCTCCTACATCAAACACCCAAGGTAATTTTAAAAGTGACCCTATCACTTCTCTAGAGTTAGAGGAAAGCCAAGATGGCTAAAATTGGCCTCAAACAACCATAGTGAATCTTCAACAAGCCTTCCTCTCCACTTAACCAAGTACTTTTCATATTTCTTGTTTCTTCTACTTCTACCCCCATTACTATCCAAAATTTCTTCTATCTCCTTTTTTTAAGTAGGTGTTGGAATATTCCACTATGCTTCTATTATTTCTTCAGAAATTCCTCCTTCTTGATATTGTATTAAATTTAAAATCTTAAATTTAAAGATAATTTGTGAATTTCATCAAGCAACTCTACCTCATGTGCATTTCCTTAATCATGCTTCTTCAGGATCTTGCATGGTCCAACCTTATTCATCTTTAACTTGTTGTATGTACCAACTAGAAGCCTCATCTTTCAAAAATGAACCATGACTTCATCTCCTACGTAAATCTCCTTATACCTCATACTCTAAGCTACCTTAGCCTTATACTATGAGTTCATCTTATTGATATGTTTCTTTACCTCTTTATGTAAATTCTTTAGGTTCTCATAAAAATCTTGAGGATCAACACTACTCTTCTCTCCCTTATCCATATTTCTCAGTTCAAAATCAATTCTTGGACTACTCCCATACATAATCTAGAATGGTGATTTTTTTTTTATTAGACTGCAGGAATCGGGTAGCATGACCCCCTACAAACTGCAGTGTGCCTGGTAAAATTTTTAATGTGACAGGCGGCGCTGGCACAACATGCCCTTCAGTACCATAGGGGTTGGGGAGACTAGACCTCATGACCAGCCTCTTGCAATAGGAAAGATTTAGCCAACTGAACTAGGGCCCCAACCCTAATCTAGAATGGTGATTTACTAGCGCTCCTATTAACACATTTTTTGTAGAAAAATTCTACCTATGGTATAATAAAATCCCATCTATTGGGCTTATCTCCTACTAAGGATCTTATCAAGTTACCCAAAATCCTATTCACCGTCTATTATTTTCCATCATTTTGTGGATGTTATGTAGAACTAAACTTCAAATATATATTAACTTCTTCCATAATGTCCTCTAGAAATATCCAATAAATTTGGTATCTTTGTCTAAAACTATACTTTTTGGTAAACCATGTAGTCTCACTACCTCTCAGATTTTTTTTTTGCAATATGAACATCATTGGTTTGATGACATAGAATGAAATGTTTAATATTTGAAAATCTATCCACAAATATGGAATCATGGTCTCTCTTTGTCCTTGGCAAGCCAAAAACAAAATACATGCTAATTTCCTCACATGGCCTCTCAGGTACGGGTAAGGATTGATACAATCTAGTATTCTGACTTGTTCATTTTTCCATTTGACATACTTTACAACTCTACACAAAATTCTTCACATCTTGTTGTAATTATGGGCAATAATAATTACACTAACAAGAGAAATGGTCTTATCTCAATTGAAATGTCCACCTAACCCTCCACTATGTTTCTCCTTGATTAGATTCTCTCTCATAGAACTACTTGTAATGAACAATTGGCTTCCTCTAAACAACATCCCATCTTTGATTAAGAAATACAACCATCCTGTCCAATCCAATGTAACACATTCCAAAAAAATCCTTCCAAGCTTTTGTAAAGTCTGGATTTTCAAGATACAAACTCTTGAGTTTATTGAACCCAACAACCTCTATATTCATCTCTATCAACAATTTTTTCCTTAGATACTTAAGGAATCTGTAACTCTATTTGACCTTCCACTCCTTTGCTTCAAAACAAAAGTATAACTTTCCAAAAAATCAACCCATTTTAAGTGTGCTTGATTTAACTTTACTTTACTATTGAGATACTACAAAGGTTGGTGATCACTATATAAAACATTTTTTTTGGTGACAAATAGTGTCTCCATTTATTCAAAGCTTGAACTCTAGCATAAAACTCCTTATCATAGATAGAATATTTCTTCTTAGCATCATTCTAATTCTCACTAAAATAGGCAACAAGCTTACCTTCTTGACTCAAAAAAACTTGAATAACACTACCACTAGCATCACAATCTACCAAAAATACCTTGTTGAAATTTGGAAGTGCCAAAATAGGTTGCCACTATTAAAAGGAAAACCTTGGTGATTTGTGACCCCATAGAACCCCCTATGAACCCCAATCCTCTTTCACACTGGTTCAAACCTCGCCCATTACTAATCATATCACTCGTGCCTATGGAAAAAACCTTGCCAATGAAGAAACCCCCCCTCGACCACATTAAATTTATTCCCCTATCAGAGCCTACTCCTATTTCTACTTCTAGATCTGATAATTTGGATAACTCGGATGATGAGTCATGGAATCCCACCCTTGTCAATTCTCCCACTCACTCCTCTCTTCACATGAAGGTTTTTGTTGTCCCTAGTACCCCTCCTATCATTAACCCTCACACTCAAAATTACCCTAGTTTTTGCATCAACCTAGAGGGAACCCATGTTGAACCCAAGGTGGGTTTTGGAAATTGTGCTTTGGGTTACCCCCTTTCACATTAATATTAACAAAATATTGGAAACTATTAATGTCCAAAATGACATTGTCAAGTGGTTTTTAAGTCAACTTGTTACAACAAAAGAAAGAATCCAAGTTTTGGAAAACAAGGTGTTGTAGTATTAGGTCACATGGCTAGGTGAGGTGGAGGATAGTGACCATTGGGATATGATTGCCTCTCTATATAAGTCATTTGAGCATTGGGCCAACTGGGACAAGCAGGTGTAAGAGATTAGAGCTCTCGTCAGAATAAAAGAGGATAAAAAGAATTTACAGATGGAGTTTGATACTCTTCACAAGAACTAGGAAAAAACCACATAATGTCTCTAAGTAATTATCTACGGAAAGGAAATGATGAAGAACACCACCTTGACTATTCAGGTATTTCAACAAGAGATAAGGAAAATTCATGGTAAACAAGTGGCTAAGGGTGGTCTTGACAATAATCATGTCTAGAAGAAAGGAAAGGTCGTGGATACCTTGTCTCTAGACCCTACAGTGGATACTCAGGCTATTCAAAAGGGTCACATATCTTTCAAGGAGAAGCTCCACTTCTTGGTTTAGGAGTCGAAGAGAATTCTTGATCTCAAGATACTAGTAGATGAGTAGTTGTTTGCGGTCCCTTGTTGGTCTTTTGTTTGTGTGTTGTCTCTTATTTCTAGTATTGGCCGAACTCTTTAAGTTTATTTTATTTTATTTTGTTGGGTTTTTCACTTCTCCTGAGGCCCTCGCTGGCCTTGATGATGGTTTTGTAATGGGTATTGTCCCCTCTAGTTTTAATCTAATAAAAACAAATATTCAACTATTGTTTCTCTTCTAGGAGTTTAAAAAAACTATTTTGATAAACATTAAAAGTAAAAGAAGAAGAAATTAATTTGAGAAAAGAATACTAAAAAGAAAGAAAATACAATAATTCTTTATAGGTGGAATTTTTCCTTCGCATTTAACTCTAGTTTCTTTTGAGAAATTAATTTGGTTTTTAGTATTTTTTAATTTAAATTAATATTAAATTATAATCTAGTTTAATTTTAAAATATAAAATGATATTTTTGCAAAAAAATAAAAAATAAAATGGAAATTTTTCTTTTATTATTAGATTGGTGCTCTTGATTTATTTTAAAATTATACTAATAATTGAAAAAATTATTTTAAAAAAAAAATTGGTTTCAAACTAGGCCATCAAAAGAGATTAGAATATCCAATGTAGAAGATGCATAATATTCTTTCTTTCTTTGTTGAATCCTTGCTGCATCTTCTAATGTGGTCTATAGGTTGAAGAAGGTATTGTATGTTCTCTTATAGCCTACTCGAGCTTGGTATGCAAGATTGGACAAGTACTTATTGCAACAAGGATTCAAAAAGGGTATTGCAAGTACCAACCTTTACTTCAAAGTTGAGAAAGATCATATTTTGATTGTGGTTGTGTATGTTGATGACATAATATTAGGAGGAAATGAAACAATGTGTAAAAGGCTTGTAGAGGAGATTCAAAATGAGTTTGAAATGTCAATGTTTAAGGAGATGACTTTCTTCCTTGGGCTACAAATCAGTTGATCAGAAAAAGGTATATTTATTCGAATAGAGGACTATAAACCAGTATGTACTCCAATGGTTAGTTGTAAATTAAAAAAAATGATGAATCTCATGAGATAGATTAGACCAAGTATAGATCTATGATTGGCAGATTACTATATCTCATCGCAAGATTTCAAGAAGATCCTAGAGTATCACATGTGGCAACCATCAAAAGGATATCAAATATTTGAAGAGTACTTCAAACTATGGTCTATGGTATTCTCTTGGATGCTAACTTCTCTTTGAGTGATTATATACATATAGATTGGGAAGGTTGTGTAGATGATAGAAGTACAAGTGTAGGTTTCTTATTCCTTAAAAACATAATAGTTTCTCTGTTAAATAAGGAGGATTTAGTTTCACTATCTACTATAGAGACAAAATATATTGCTGCAAAAATTTTCTACACACAAGTATTATAGATGAAGTAGACATTGAAAGATATCAAATTATCATATGATGAACCTATCTTTATCTTGTGTGATAATACAATGGCTATAATAGTATAACCAATTCTCTTACTTGATAGTGGTTGTTCACTATTACTAGATGAAAGAATTATTAAAATCTATTAGTGATGAAGGTTGGAGGCATAACCTCAGCTATACTAATCATCATTTTATAAATAAACCATTGATCCAATAGATTAAATGGGAATCATAGTGACAAGGTCTAATTTGAAACATGTGATACAAAATTTGTTAGGGAATGAGCACTACGAAAGAGTGAAGAGCGCCCTAATAGAGAATCCTATAGATCTTCAATTTGATGGTTATGAGACTGAAATGGATGGAATTTTGAGATACTAGAGAAGAATGCATAATCTATACTTTAGAGAGCTAAGGAAGTTGGTTTTAGAAGAGATTCGTAATGCACCTTATGTAGGACACCCCAGAGAATCCTAGATGATCATAGAATTGAAAACATTGTAATTTTGGCCTAAAATCATGATGGATGTGGGTATGTGCAGGATCATGATGGGCCAAAAAGTGGCAATATGATGGGTATGTGGCTGGCGGCCTTTTTTTACCCAAAATTGATGAAATGAAAAGGTTTTTCAAAGGAGGTTCTTAGATTTCCACCAATATAAATTAAATTTTAATTTGAATTTAATAAGTAATTATTATTCATTTTCTATTCCAATTACAACTAAAGTCCTGATTGATAGGCTAATTTGAAAAAAATCTATAGCTTTCAAAGAGAATCACATTTTTTGAATCCAAAACATCCATCACATTCTATGCTTTGCATACTATAGGATTAAAAAAAGAAAAATTGAATTTCATGAAGTTTTGACCAAGTTAAGGTGGTCAGGCATATGAGTTTTTTATATTTTTTAAAAGTTGCAATAAAAAATACATAATTAATTATTTAATTGGAAAAAAATTACAAAAAAATATGCATCACATCGGGATAAGAGTCCTCTACTTATATATACAATATTATAAAAAAAAATTATTATTTTATTTTTGTTAGGGTGGTCAGACAGACACCTACTTCTTATTTTTTCCTTCAAATCTAAGTACTACTGCATTGAAATTTCAATTTTTCACCAAATAGATTTTTGTTTTTTAAAAAAACCTAGTAGTTTAGAAACTACATTCAATTTTCTACAGATTCTATTCTTACATATTTTTGAAATTATATAGGTAACTTATTCAAATTTTTACATCAAGTTTCCTAACTTTGATTTTTCAGATTTTTTTGCTACTTAAGGGCATGTTTTTTCCATGAAGATCCTGCACATACCCATGTAGTGGAGTATGTAGCTAGATGCTTATAGTTCCAGTGAGTCAAGGCTAAGCATGCACATCTATATAGGCTATTGTATCCTCATGGCATACCTAAGTATAAATGACAAGTGATCAGTACAGACTTCATACAGGCATTACCTTTGAGCAAAAATCGACATGATGTTATCTTGGTTGTGATCAATAAGTTGATCAAGGTGGTGCATTTTATTCTAGGAAACCTTAAGGATGGATCATTGACCCTGGCCAAAAAATTTGTTGAAGAGATCTTCCATTTATATGGAGTGCCATAGACTATCATTTCTAATAGAGACACTTGAATGACCTTAAGATTTTGGATGACCCTAAATGCCGCATTAGGAACCAAGTTGAATTTCAGCTCATATTATCATCCTTAGACTAATGGGAAAATGGAGAAGGTGAATTAGGTAGTTTAAGACCTCTGAATGTAATGCATGGACCAACAGTATAAGTGGAATGACTATTAACTATTGGTAGAGTTTTCTTACAACTCTTATCACACATCTCTAGGCATGGCATTGTTTGAAGCTATTTATGGGAAAAAGTGTCATACACCCATTAGTTGGGATAGATTGGAAGACAGGATCATAGAAGGACCTAAAATACTTAAGGAGATGGAAGAGAAAATGAGTCATTAAGAGTAGACTAAAGGAAGCCATAGACCGATAAAAAAATTATGCTGACAAGAATAAAACTATTGGATAGTTTGTGAAAAAGGATAAAGTCTTCTTAAGATTCAAGCCACATAAAAGCTCCATTTCCTTTAGAAATTCTTCCAAGTTGGCCTTGAGATATGTGAGTCCATTTTAATTTTTGGAAGTGATTAACCTATTTTCTTATAGACTTGCTCCACCACCTACTCTATTTTAACTTCATAATGTGTTTCATGTTTCTTTGCTTGATCCATATAATCTTGATGTAGCTCATGTTCTTGATTGGAAATCTTTTTAGGTAGTGTTGGAGCATTAGATTTTACTCCTTATGTTTCACTCAAGTCCTACCTCATGTCACTAGTCATTCATGGTGTCCATTTTCCAGAGGGTTGGGATTTTAGCCTTATTTTCATATAAAACCCTAATGTTTGTTTTACGCCTTGGTTGGATTCTATTTTCCTGTTACTTTTCGAAGGATTTTAAAACAACTTATGCCCTATTGTTTCGTCTATTCCTGGTCCCTTTGGTCTTAATGTTTTATTTCCTCTACGGGTTTTAATTTCCTAGGACTGGGCTAGCCTCATGCTGAATTATTTTAAAATAACTTATGTTGTTCTTTTCTGTCAGCCTAATAATGTCCCCTGTTCTTCTTAATGAAAATTTTATTTTGCAAAAAGATGATGTTTGCACTATTGTTGATCAATTCCTTCAAAGATCAATGGTTTCCCACCATCTTGTGATCGGGAGTTGGAGGATCACGATATCGTGGGTGGGCGCGAGGTGTCCTATTTGGGGGATCAGAGTTGCTCCATCACTGATCAACTATTGTTTGATCTTAGCCCTTGCCTACTATTTCACAATCAGAAGGTGCTAACTTTTTAGCTTATCATGAAGTAGTAAGATTATGCCATGTGTATGGGGTGGGGCCCGAGGAGATTTTGTGCAATATTTCAAATTTTTCATTGCTTACAAAGAAAAAAATTTAAAAAGGGAAATATTTGACAAGGTCGGGGGAATTCATTAAAAAATGAGAAGCGGTGAAATTAGGGCAATTGGTAGAGTCAAAGAAGATCTGCGATGGAGATTAGAAGTTGAGTCCAGTTGCATCTCAGTCATCCCTGCCATCCCATGATCCAAGAATGTAAGATTGCACTATCACGAGCAGGCACCATGTGTTTCTTCATTGGTGGTGCCAATAGAGATTAGTTTGTGTGTTGTCGATCAATTCTCATTAGATATCAATGGTTTCCCGCTATCCTGCAATTGAAGGTTGCTGGATTGTGATATCACAGGTAGCTGCTACATGTCCCATCAATTGAAGCCAAAGAAATAAAAGGGTAGGTTACTAAAGTGTTCTTAAGGTGCGTGTGCTTTAAATCAACAATATGTTATATTCTTGGTGGAAAAGATTCTCGAGGGTTAATGGTAGGGATGGTGATTGTGTTGAATGAATGAGATCATTTATGCTCAAGATCAATGGTTGCCTGCCATCTCATGATCTAAAGTTGAAGAATTGTGATATCGTGGACAATCACTGCATAGATTCCCTTCATAGCGTATGGTATGATGGGCCTTTTTTTCTCACATTTATGATTGTGTCAGCTCATTTGAAGGTGGTCATTTGATGATTTGATTCAACTAGAGGATTGACAACTAGATTTTAAAGTCTAAGTCAAAGTATGGTTGGAGTCATTCCTGCAGTGCGTAGGTGAGTTTTAATGGTGAGAGGGATGCTTACTAGCACGATTCAATAAATAAGTCAAATTTTATGGTTGCAACAGTTTCTAGTTCAACTTTAATGACAATCTCAGCATGAATTTCTAGTGGTCTTTATTGTTGCATCAACTTTTATAGGTGTGCCAATTAGTTGGTGACATGTGTACTCTCTGGCCTGATGTTTGTTTTCTCCTTCGTTTTCTAAAAGAATGATTTTAAGGCTAGAAGTAAGAAAAAGAAGAGGAAGTTAGAAAAAAAAAATTCAAGTCTAAGTGAAGTTGTAGAGAAACTTGAAAAGACAAATGGTTTCAGGAAGGATGCAATTTAGGTTTTGAGTCATTTTGTTGATGGTCTTGAGTTCATGGGGATTTAATGTTGTATAACAGTACTAGCATTTGAGTTCTCATGTCTCTCCATTGTACTTGCATATCTGAACCTTGAATAAAATAACCAAGGGTTGTTTTATTCATCTCACTATTGTGGTATGTGTGATCCTTATGTTAGCTTTAATTCAAATAATTAATTAAAATGCTTTAATCAGATTATAGGAAAATGTGTATTGTATAACCATTTGGTAAGTGGTATTGAGTTAGAATACACATTGATGAGATTGTAATGCAATGTCATTAAGGATTTCATATGTTATGTATTAATTTTTTTATATACCCTTGGACTTATAAATTTGACTCCTTCCCAACAAATATATGACATTGGTCTAAGTTGTAATTACCCATATGATTCACTAGTTGTTTTTAGTTTCCTAGAGCTTGCTCCAAACTGCAAATAAATGACCATTTTATACTATCTTGTGTTGTAGTTATCTCATGCTCCAGGTAGTTGATATTACTAATAAACAACCAATTTATTTTAGTATTATCCTATCACGTTGAGCTATTAAGTGAGATTATTTGCTATTGTTAATGTTGTTTATGATAATGGTGCAGAGGTTGTAAACACATGAAGGGATCACCCTCCCGGGTATTGTAGACCTAGAAGTGTAGGAGGATTCCTTAAATTCTCGTCAATTGGTCTAGGTCCTTAGAGCTACCCTTGATTGAAATTGGCACTTCCATAGGTAGATTAGAAGAAAAACCTGGTTACAAGCTAAAAAGAAACCAACAAGATGGTGACTCTGCTGGGGAACTAGCTTTAATATTTCTTGTCAGTGTGTCAGTTGTCCATTTTGCATAGAGTTGTCATAGTATTTCTATGATTTGAAGGTTGAGCCTAAATTTTTTTGTTAAGTCTGTCCACTTCTTCTATAAATAACTTTTGTGTGTTGATAGTACGAGGTTCCAAAATTTTTCATTCTCCACCATGTGGCTTTAGGTATTTGGTATTCCCAAGCTAACTGGGTGGCAACTCTGAAGTCTCTACACTAGTGTGCATTTTATTGTAAAAGGTTTAGTATAAAAGGACTTTTGGACAAGTACGCAAAATGAAAAACACCAGATCATTCATGAAGAATCATCCTGAACAGAAGTTGGAGGGTGGACTTCCCAAAACGAAGAAAAAGGACTAGATAAAGAAAAGACCAGAATTTAGTAATGTTGCTCCCACATCACAAGACCCTGTACACCAAGGTATAAGTAAGTTTCTACACCCTATCTCTGAAAATCTTGAAGAGGTTTCTAGAAGCTTAGTGTCTAGAAGTTCTGATTTAGATAGCTATGGATTTTTTGATGCATTATTTAATACACCGGCTCAAGAAGATGTTACATGTCAAAATAAAGGGGTTGTTAGTGTCAAATATGCTAAAAAGAGAAGAGGCAGGAGTAGAAGTTGAATCCATCATAGAGAATACACCAGTAATGTGCCTCCTCCTCCTTCTTAAAAAGATGTAAACCCTTTATTAACCGAACATGTACTAGAAGAGGTCAATTTAATAGACCTAAGTGATACATCAAGTTTCGATGTGACTTTGCCTGACCCTGATGATGTTTTTGAAGACATTAATTCTTTAAGTTGAGAAATCCAAACGCAAGCTGAGCTCAGGAGGAAAAGAGAAGAAGAAAGAGAATCAGAGTTGAGAAATGTTGTGATCGAAAGGGATAGGTTAATAAGACAGTTGAAAAGCATGAAGTTCCTCAACCAGCAAGAGCCTAAACCAAGTTTTGAGGGTTTGGTTGTACAAAATATTGATAATAGAGGAGTAAAGCCTATGTTTAAAGAAAACCCAATATGCCACATTGATTTCCAACCAAAACTTGCTGACCCAAAACCCTCAAATCATATTGAGCCTGAACTGAGTAAACCTGTCTTAGATAAGGGAAAGAAAAAGGTTGAGCAACTTAGAATAAATGAGAAAGTAACTCCCCATTCCACTTAACAAGGTCTTCAACCACATGTGTCATTGCAAACAAATAATTCCTTAGAAAAGGCTAAAAGGGAGAATGAAGTTATGGTAGAAGAGTTGGAGAGAGTAGAAATTGAGGCTGTGAATATAGAAATGAAGAGGAAACTATGTTTCCTAAAGATGTTAAACATGGATTAGGCTACACAAGTTGCAACCTCATCAAGTAATAATGATGTTTCGAAGGACAGTCCTAAAACTAATCTAAACCCCACCATAAATAATTCTAGCCTGAAGAATCATTCAAATAGGTCTATAAACCCAAATCAGGATGGTTCTAGAGTACAAGGTTTAGGGTCTAGTGTTGATCCTCAAGTGAATGAAGGATTATTTCAGTGACAACCTATAGAGTTGGAGAGGTATAGGCCATTTTTATTTGATGGTATCCCTAGTTATCCAAATCCTTTCCCTGTCAACTTGAGAGAGAAGATGAATAAGTTTGTTGGAAATAATGTTGTAACGGCAGAGGAAAACTTGAAAGCTTTTATGGACATGTTGAATGATTATGAGGTAGAACATGAAGATATTATAATGAAACTATTTATACAATCTCTAGTAGAAGATGTGAGGGATTGGTATGGAAGTCTACCTAATGCTAGTATTCATTCATGGGATGAGTTTGAAAAGTGTTTCAAAGAGCAGTATGGTATAAAACTAATGCTAGTTTTATGTTAAATGAATTTAATAACATCAAGAAGTCACGGTATGAGCTTGTGATAGATTTTAATTTAAGATTTTAGAAAGCAATGTATAAATTGCTTCAGGTTTTAAGGCCTGATGAAAATATTTTTTTAACTACATATTTCAATGCTTTTGATGCTAAAATGGCATATCCCCTTAGAGATAAGGACCCTCAAACTATGAGGGATGCATTTAGGGTGGCTATAAATATTGATGGTAACAAAAAAGCTTTTGGGAAGTATGGTAGGAGAGAAGAACCTACACTTTTAAAAAATATTAAGAATAATACTAGGAAGATTTAGACCGCAAAGCCTAAGGATGATGAAAAGTGGGAAAAGTTTCATAATACTCTGAAAGACATAAAGAAAACTATTCCTAAGCAAGAGAAGGGTATAGGAAATGAAAAGAAACCGTATAATAGAAATGGTAGCACACTCAAATTGAAAAATTATCTTTATAATACAAATTGGAAAGATGGAAAACCAATCTTGCCTAGCTAGAAGCCTAAAAGCGATTAGCATACGCCAGATGCCTTGCTGAAACATTCAGTGGATCTAGTGGAAGATAGACCATGGTATGAAGTATGTGAACACCCTCATGATCAAAATTATTGTGGTATTGCTCAGTTGCTTGTTGTTGAAGAAGGGGAGGAGGATGTCCATAATCAAACATCAAAATGTGAGCAAGATGATGTAGATGTTTCTATGGCCAGATCATATGTTGATGAGGTAGAATGTTCTTCTGATGATGAAAAATAGGAAGATGATCTGGATAATCAGAGGTGGAGAAGTGAGATGTATCATCAACAAATATTTTCTAATGAGGAAGGTGATTTTCATCATAATGCTTGCAATATGGAACAAGTTGAAGATTCAGTGTCTTTAACGAGGCTGTCAGAAGAAGAGATTGCAAGATTGACCGAATAAATGGATGCTCAAATGAGAGGTTCACTTCAATTGAAAGACAGAACTATGGGAGCTGAACAAGGTAAACCTGTTGGCCTTTTTATTAAAGAACAAAAGGACAAAAACAGAGGTGTTAAGTTTAACAACAAAAAAGATGCTATAAAAGTAAAAGAGGTTAAGAATGATAAGGCTCGAACAAAATGGAATGAGACCCCAAAGCCTGAATAAGATGTGACTTTGTCACTGGTGAAGACCAAAGTGATTGCAAAGGTAGTTGAACCTACTATAGAGGATAAGAAGTAGAGGAAGCTAGTAGGAGGTAATCAACAGGAGAAAAGGGAAAATGATGAAGGTATGATATCTAATCTACCTAAATATACACTTGTTGATATGTCTCATGTCATTTCTTAAGTTAAAGTAACTATACCTTTGTTAGAAATGATGAGAACAAATGAGCACAAAGAAAAAATGAATCAATAACTTAATCTTCTTGTGTAATAATATTAGGAGTAAAGGAATCCTATTATGAATTGAGATCATCTACATGTCCATCCATAGAAAGCATCTCATGGGTAGATGGAGGAGTTTGTGCTACATGGATATGATCATCTTGCATAGATACGAGAGTGTCCATTATATTATTGTAGTATCTTGAAGATACAAATTCTTGATCTTGAATGATTTCGGAGTTGCTTTCGACATGCTTTGGATCAAGTTCTTGACATGGATCAATTTCAAAAGATGGATTTCTTTCAAAGGGTTCTTGGATATTGTCATTAGACATGGTAAGTGGTTCAATATGCTCAAGTTTTGAGTTCAGGGTTTCTTCAATATCTATAACCATGAGGTCGAAGGGCCCGGTCAACATGTCTTGGAAAGGACCATTGCTAAACTTTCATGAAAGATGTTGATCATGCTTTCGAATAAATCTTTGAGATATGTCCTCTAACTCATTAGGCGATGTAGAAAATATTTCATTGACTTAGATATATGTTACTATTGTGAGCATGGCCATATTGGCCTTTCTTTGCTTGGATATGCATTGCTTATGTTTCAATAGAGGCTTGAAAGTTGAACATGTCATTCTTCGTAAGTTGTGATTTCATCACCCATTCTATACCTATTTCATGTTCTTCTAATGAGATTGTGATGTTGAAATCTGCAACTTGCTAAAACCTCCAACACACACACTTAGTATGGTTACTTGCTAAAAAAAAAAAGATAACAACATCTCTATGAAATGACACATCAATGTTTCCAAATGCAAACAAATGACAAAAGCAAGCTAAATAAGCACATGAAAAACATGAAGTATGTTTATCTCATAGTGGATTGGTGCTATTGTGGAAAATAGTCCTTTCCGAACCCTTGATGAGCTTGATGTTGCAAATGATGGTGGAAAAAATCAGTTCTCAGTTTAAGAGAATGACTTTGCATGAAGATTGTGGAGTTTTGGAGATGAAATGATAAAATTGTGGAGGATTTGATGATGAATGAAACCTTCCATTTATAGAATATTTTGATGAGAGAAATAGCCAAATGGATGAATGTGGGACAAATATTGGACCAATGAGATGAGGACACTTGTCATCTTGTGATAGGATGAGGAATGAGCACATTTTGGTCAATGTGCCAAAGAGAGGGAGATTTCAAATTTGAATTTGAGAGTTAATGCTGAGTTTGACCTTTGCAAGGGACATGTAAGAGCCATATAAGGCCTCATAAATGCTTTGTTGGATGTACATGTCCACTTTTTTTTTTTAATTCAAATTTGATGGAATATTCCTCAAAGATGCCATGTTGATGGAAAATGATGATTTTATAAATAAATAATTTGATTTATTGGTGCAAGTGGGAAAAGCAAGAGGATGTGACATGCATTATATTGGATTTAATCTAGATTAGCTTAGATGATGATTATTTTATTTGACCCATTTGACTTGAATATTTTGATTTATTCAAATCAAAGGGGATGGAAGGTCATTTCAGATTTAATTAAATAAAAGGCTTGATTTATTTAATTAAAAGGATGGTGATGTTAGGATCAAGTTGATTTATTTAATTTAAACTGATGAATTTAGGAGATTGATAAAATAACTTGATTTATTTGTTGAATGGATGAATATGACCTAATCGAATGCATTATGCCGATTATGTGTGTCCACATTTTTCCCCTCTTTGAAGCAATGTACTTATTTCGTTGGTTGAAAGAATAAACTTGTCGTGATCAAAATTCAAAAAAATTCTAATTTTTTCGGTTGCTCCAGTGGAAAGATGTACACTAGTGCATTGCCCCCTCAAGAGATTGAGTGAATAGATTCTATTTGAAGGTTGATCTCGCGATAAAGAGGTTCAAACTGGATGGTTATGGATGATGATGCAAATGATACGGTTTTAAGATGCTTAGAATAATAAATCTATATTATCTTAAACAACTTAAATGATGATATGATGTGAGATGGATTGGATGAATGATGTGATATGCCATGATTATGCAAATGTATGATTTTATGAGATGCTTAGACTAACAAATCTATATTATGATGATGATTATGCATGTGAGATGATATGCAGAATAGTGATGGTTCATGGATGCAAGATGGGTTCACTAGTGATGATGATTAAATAGTCATGGTGTGATGTTATTACAAAAAAAATATGAAACTAGGAATGATATGATGACAAGAGGATCCAACAAGTCCATGATCTGACGAGACTTTATTAGTGATGATGATGATGATAGATGGTGATAATTTTCTTATCAAGGATTGGGACTTTAAAAAGGGCTACTTACCTTATGTTTGATAACACACATAAGCACAATGCATCAAGGTATAAAGAACCAAGATGGCATTGTACCTAGTGTGATGGACTTTGACTCAACAAATAGATAGGCGTATTCTTGTTCACACTTGAAATACATAAACCTTGTTAGGACATACTTAACAAAGCAAGTATTCACCAAGTTATTTTACAAGAACATCCATCAAGCACAACAGACAAGAGATAATGACCATTGCCCTATTCCTATCTCTCTAAATCCTTCGTTCACATATCATAGAGAGGTCCTTGAAATGAGCGCAATAAGATAAATCAAAAGAAAAGATCAAGTATGTAAACAAATCAATGTTCTTCATACCTCTAGCAAAAGGGATTTGTTTTTATAGGAGAAGAATCCAAAGTGATATCCAAAATGATGCCCATTGTTAGAACGATATATCCTAGGACATGCATTGTATAGGATGATGATGGTTTGATAGGTTGATTGACATGTTTGCAACTGATCAAGAGTTTGATTTTGCGTTTAACAGTTTGTTGCTTCAACTTTCATTTTGTGTTTGAAGTTTGCTTTTGCTGATTGCTGTGATTGTTTATGTTTATGTTGCCAAAGGATGAAGGTGATGATCCATTTATTATGGATGATTGATTATTTCGAGTGAAAGCGAGATGAGATAGATGGATTTTTTCAAATATTTGGATTTTTTTTTTTAGATTTTTTGGAATGTTTTGAGGCTATTTTTGGTATTTTTAGATTTTTCAAATGTTTAGATTTTTTATTTTTGCGATGTTTTGGGGTTTTCTACAATTTTATGAATGTTTTTGGATTTTGCATTTTTTGAATGTTTTTGGATTTTGATGTCTCGGGGGCTGATCAAATAGTAGCCTTACGTATGTTTAACCTCAGAGATGACATAGTTTGAATTCCAATGTTTTTGATGTTTTCTGACTTTTATGAATGTTTTTGGTTTTTTTTTTATGTTTTCGATTTTTTTGGATTTTTCGCACTATTTTGACAATTTGGATAAGGATATGTGTGAAGATATCAATGCTCTGTTTGGGATTTTTTGCTAAAAACCAAGCTAAGGTTGATTGATTAGATCAATGGATTGATGATGATGATAACATTGTTGAGGATGCACAACAATGCAAGGATTGACTGAGCAGGATTGATGATGATAACATTGTTGAGGATGCACAACAATGCAAGGATAGTGTTAAGAAACAAAAGGATTAGGAAAGATTTCTACAATATGATGATGGATTGATGATGATTTGATCAAGACTAATGATGATAAAATTGTTGAGGATGCACAACAATGCAAGGATAGTGTTAAGCAACACAAGGATATCCTAATGATTTCTTGATTGGATTTGATTGATAATGTTTGATGAAGCTTGATTTTGGAACAAAATTTGTTTGAATGATTTGATGTGATGTTGATGTGCAAATTAGATGTGATTGATATTGATTGTTTGGATCAATGTTCGATAAAAGATGAAGACTAACAAGGAACATCTTCTTGTCAAAATGTGCCATGGGCTAGTGATTCAGATTTCTGATTACAGGTGCTTGACCAATTTGATTTCTCATTTTGTCAATGTTCGTATAACCACATAAGTTGGAGGATATAGATCAAGATTTATTCCCGAAACAAGATGTAAATATTTGTGCCCAATATCTATTAATGTATGGAATGTGATGGGTGGATGCTCAAATAAGTGTATGGATGGATGGATATGGCAAGCATGCGAAGGATGCCAAGGATTATCTTATGATAAGATAAGGTGTTCGGATAAAGAATTCTCATTTGGATAATGCTTTGTAGCTCAGATAATGTTGGATAGGATGAAAATGACCCGTATCAAGATGTTTACCATAAGTAAGCGTAAAGTGTGCCCCAAACTTCATCAAGATCAAGATAATTGAGATGATGGATGTAGATATATGCAAATGGATTGGATCAATGGTTTATGGATGAATGGATTTATTATGGATAATATGGATGGAATATTGGGTTTATTATGGATGGGATGAGAAGCTTTCAATTGAACTGTCATACATAGATGTTCGATTCTACACATGATACCTATTTGCTAGGTTTTCATCGAGGTGTTGCCCAAAGTGCCACCGTAGTGGTTTTTACTGGAGGACAATTTTTTATCTTTACTATTTTCAATCATTTTTCTAATTTTTTTGGATTTTCATATTTTTTGATTTTTTTGGTTTTTCTGAAAGATTCATGTTGACCCACCTAGTGGTGTTGATTTAGATGCTTCTATCATAATGTGCCATCGGTATCCTTCCTGAAGAAGTTGTTTAGGTAAGATATGTGCACTTGAATGCAGCTTTTGGGATTCTTGATTTGCTTCATTGATACCAAAGTTAACTCTGTTTCTATGCATAAATCATGATAGAGTGCCTTTAGAATCCTTATTATGAAGGGTTGTTACCAATACATGGTCAATTTGAGAATTAGATATCATGTGTGGAGGCATGTATGGAGTGTGTTTAGGGATAAAAGATGGATTGGTTGACATTTTGGAACCTTTGACTTTCCAAACATTGGAAGATGAGCAATGATGGGTGGATACGAAAGTGTGAGTGGAATTAGGACCAACTACTTGATACACTTCGTATGTCGCTTGAAAAGATTGCTTCTGCTTTTGTGGACATATTTGATGGATACTTTTCCCTTTTTATTTTTCCCCATAGTTTCTTTGACTGATGGAATTTGATTGCAATAATATTTCTTTGAATTCTTTGGTATCCATATGCATTTGATTTGTCCATTATGATTCTTGGCTTCTTTTTCTTTGATAACATTCTTCATATTTTGATTCAATTCTTTCTTTTGACGTTGGTCCCAATTCATGGATGGGGTAATGGGTGGATGAAGATTCATGATGTGGTTGGTTGTAGTATTGGTATTGGTTTCATGATAAGGATTATTTGTGCTCCCTATGTTGACGTTTGCTTGAAACATAGTTTCCCCCAGTATTGTGGAAGTAGTACCTTCATGCTTTGATTCTTCCTGTTCTAAGATGTCTTGTTCGGTAAACATGCTTTGACAAATGACCACTGTAGATGACATTGTTTCAATTTTCTACTTTTCTAACTCTGGATTATACTATTATGTCTGACTTGTTTCCATGAGCAGATAATGTTGGATATCTTTATTCATGATGTCCTTAGTTTGAGTTTGGGACATATCTGATCTTGATGTTGATTACTTTGTTTGACTGTACGAATCAATAACTTGATCTTTTTGTGTACTAATATTAGGAGTAAAGGAATCCTATTGTGAATTGAGATCATCTACATGTCCATCCATAGAAAGCATCTCATGGGTAGATGGAGGAGTGTGTGCTACATGGATATGATCATCTTGCATAGATAGGAGAGTGTCCATTATATTATTGTAGTATCTTGAAGATACAAATTCTTGATCTTGAATGATTTCAGAGTTGCTTTCGACATGCTTTGGATCAAGTTCTTGATATGGATCAGTTTCAAAGGATGGATTGCTTTCAAAGGGTTCTTGGATATTGTCATTAGACATGGTAAGTGTTTCAATATCCTCAAGTGCCGAGTTCAGGGTTCCTTCAATATCTATAACCATGAGGTCGAAGGGGGTCAACATGTCTTGGAAAGGACCATTGCTAAACTTTCATGAAAGATGTTGATCATGCTTTTGATATGCCACGTGTTTCTCCCTTGGTGGGACTAATAGAGATAAGTTTGTGTGTTGTTGATCAATTTTCATCAAATATCAGTGGCTTCTTGCCATTCGGCAATCGGATGTTCTTGGATTGCGATATCACGGGTGACTAACAACATGTCCCATTCGATGAAGTCGAAGAAATAAAAGGACAAGTTACTAAAGTGCTCTTAAGGTGCACATGCTTTGAATCAACATATATGTTATAATCTTGGTGGAAAATTTGCTCGAGGGTTAATGGCAGGGATGGTGACTGTGTTAAAAGAATGAGATCATTTATGCTCAAGATCAATGGTTGCCTGCCATCCCATGATATGAAGTTGAAGGATTGCGATATCACGGGAAACCACCATGTGGATTCCCTTTGTAGCGTATGGTATGATGGGCCTTTGTTTGTCACGTTGGTGATTATGTCAGCTCGTTTGAAGGTGGTCGTTCGATGATTTGATTCATTTTGAGGATAAATGGTTGGATTTTATATTCTGAGTCAAAGTATGGTTGGAGTCAATATTGTAGCACGTAGGTGAGTTTCAATGGTGGGAGGGATGCTTAATGGTGCAATTCAATAAATAATTTAGATGTTGTGGTTACAATGATTTGTAGTTTAGCTTTTAATGGCAATCTCAGCATGTATTTCTAGTGGTCTGTATTGATGCATCAACGTTTCCAGGTGTGCCAATCGGCCAGTGACATGTTTACTCTCTATCTCGATGCTTGTCTACTCCTTCATTCTCTATAAGAAGGATTTTAAGGCCAGAAGTACAAAAAAGAAGAGGAAGTTAGACAATTTTTTTTGAGTCTAGGTGAAGTTGTAGAGCAACTTGAAAGGTCTGATGGTTTTAGGAAGGATGCAATTTTGGTTTTGAGTCATTTTTTTGTAGGTATTGAGTTCATGAGGATTTAATGTTGTATAATAGTACTAGCATTTGAGTTAACAATATAAATTCAAGCTCATGTCTCTCCATTGTACTTGCATATATGAACCTTGAACAAAATAACCAAGGGTTGTTTTATCCATCTCACTGTTGTGGTATGTGTGATCCTTATTTTAGCTTTAATTCAAAGAATTAATTAAAATACTTGAATGGGATTACAGGCAGATGTGTATTGTATAAGCATTTGGTAAGTAGTATTCAATTAGAATACACATTGATGAGATTGTAATGCAATGCCATCAAGTATTTCATATGTTATGTGTTAAATCTATTATATACCCTTGGATGCTTATAAATTTGACTCCTACTCAACAAATATATGGCACTGGTCTAAGTTGTAATTACCCATATGATTCAGTAGTTGTTTGTCTTTGCACAAAGCTTGCTCCAAACTATAAATAAATGACCATTTTATACTATCATGTGTTGTAGTTATCTCATGCTCCAGGTAGTTGATATTACTTATAAACAACCTATTTATTTCAGTATTATCCTATCATGTTGAGCTATTAAGTGAGATTATTTGCTATTGTTAATATTGTTTATGATAATGGTGCAGAGGTTGTAAACACATTAAGGGATCACCCTCTTGGGTCTTGCAGAGCCCACAGTGTAGGAGGTTTCTTTAACTTCTCGTCAGTTGGTCCAAGTCCTTCAAGCTACCCTTGATTGAAATTGGGTCTTCCATAGGTAGATTAGAAGACAAACCTGGTTATAGTGTAAAAAGAAACCAACAGGTACAAGATCCAGGAGTGGTGCTAGTGGAGCTCACTAGAATCCTAGATAGATGCAATGTTAAGTTGTAGAGAAGAGATATTGCTTAGAATATGGTCCAATGCAACCAGTAGTTTGAAGATAATGCTACTTGGGAGGATGTGGAAGAAATAGAGTTCTCCTTCCCACATTTTCTTTCTTGAGAAAGAGACTTTGATAAAAAAAAAAAAAAAAAATTTGGATTGAAATATTATGATGTTTTGATTTGAAACAATATGATGGGTTTTTGAAATAGACATTATGCTTAAATTTTGATTAAATAGACATTGGGATGATGTCTCTTCCAAGAGGGGAAGGATTTCGTAACCCAATTTTAATGCATTTTTAATTATAATATGATAAATTGAATTATTGGGGAAATTTAATAAGTTGAATGGAAATTTTGATATTTTTGAAAAGATTGAAAGAAGTTGACCATTGTTGACTATGGAATCTTTTTAATTATCTTATATTTTATCAGGGTTGAATGCTACTAATGAATTTTTTAAGTGAAAGTGTGTTCAATTGCAAGGTGATAGGTTGTAGGATGAGAACATGATTGAAGGAGGATCATTTAGCATAATCGAACAATAAGATTGCTAGAATCTAGGTGCACACACCATAAAATCATGATAACTGCATTTAAAAATTCATGTAGAATATTATATTAAGTTGAATTGAAATGATTCAGTCATTGAAAAGATAAAATTCTGAAATCGAATACATGTGAAAATTCTTATTTAGTTTTCCATCTTGATTATGTGTATGTGAATTTAAAAGAAAATAATAGTGTGACTTAACATGTAAATGAATGTATGTATTTCTCAAGGCTTATTTAAAGGATAATAAAAGTCCATTGCATTTAAACATTTTTGTTTGAAATGAAAATAAAAGTTTATCCTTATTTAAATGTTAAAAATAAACATGAAAACATCTATATATTGAAGAATGTACATATGTGAGTGAATGTATATGAATATCAATATAAATATACATAAATATTTATTGTTAACAATTGAATTTGAAATTGAAATATTTTCATTATCAAATTGATAGATTTTAAATAAAATCATGAGAAAGATCTCATATGATAGTGAATTGCCACAAAAATTATGGAAAATATTATAATTTTATGAATGGGGTAGCTAAACATTAATGCCCATCAAGATTCGAAATGGTTCCTTAGTGTAGGCATAGGGAAAAAGAAGGAAAGTTGCTATTTTGGAGAGATATCATTGATGCCAATAGGAAATGAAGGTCTTTTTCATCGAGCTTTATGGAAAATTCATAGGGAAAAATCCTTGCATATAGAGGTATTTGATGTCTTACATTTAAATGTTGCTTTCCTTTGTACTTTTGTCCATCTCAATGCAAAAATTAAATGTTATATTGAAGAATCAATACAATCATATAAAATTTGTTGTCAATTTTCCTTATGAAAATATTTCATTGACTTAGATATATGTTACTACTGTGAGCATGGCCATATTGGCCTTTCTTTGCTTCGATATGCTTTGTTTATGTTTCAATAGAGGCTTGAAAGTTGAACATGTCATTCTTCGTAAGTTGTGATTTCATCACCCCTTCTATACATGTTTCATGTTCTTCTAATGAGATTGTGATGTTGAAATCTGCAACTTGCTAAAAACTCCAACACACACACTTAGTATGGTTAGTTTCTAAAAAAAAATAGATAACAACATCTCTATGAAATGACACATCAATGTTTCCAAATGCAAACAAATGACAAAAGCAAGCTAAATAAGCACATGAAAAACATGAAGTATGTTTATCTCATAGTGGATTGGTGCTATTGTGGAAAATAGCCCTTTCCCAACCCTTGATAAGCTTGATATTGCAAATGATGGTGGAAAAAATCAGTTCTCAGTTTAAGAGAATGACTTTGCATGAAGATTGTGGAGTTTTGGAGATGAAATGATAAAATTGTGGAGGATTTGATGATGAATGAAACCTTCCATTTATAGAATATTTTGATGAGAGAAATAGCCAAATGGATGAATGTGGGACAAATATTGGACCAATGAGATGAGGACACTTGTCATCTTGTGATAGGATGAGGAATGAGCACATTTTGGTCAATGTGCCAAAGAGAGGGAGATTTCAAATTTGAATTTGAGAGTTAATGCTGAGTTTGACCTTTGCAAGGGACATGTAAGAGCCATATAAGGCCTCATAAATGCTTTGTTGGATGTACATGTCCACTTTTTTTTTTTAATTCAAATTTGATGGAATATTCCTCAAAGATGCCATGTTGATGGAAAATGATGATTTTATAAATGAATAAATTGATTTATTGGTGCAAGTGGGAAAAGCAAGAGGATGTGACATGCATTAGATTAGATTTAATCTAGATTAGCTTAGATGATGATTATTTTATTTGACCCATTTGACTTGAATATTTTGATTTATTTAAATCAAAAGGGATGGAAGGTCATTTCAGATTTAATTAAATAAAAGGCTTGATTTATTTAATTAAAAGGATGGTGATGTTAGGATCAAGTTGATTTATTTAATTTAAACTGATGAATTTAGGAGATTGATAAAATAACTTGATTTATTTGTTGAATGGATGAATATGACCTAATCGAATGCATTATGCCGATTATGTGTGTCCACATTTTTCCCCTCTTTGAAGCAATGTACTTATTTCGTTGGTTGAAAGAATAAACTTGTCGTGATCAAAATTCAAAAAAATTCTAATTTTTTCGGTTGCTCCAGTGGAAAGATGTACACTAGTGCATTGCCCCCTCAAGAGATTGAGTGAATAGATTCTATTTGAAGGTTGATCTCGCGATAAAGAGGTTCAAACTGGATGGTTATGGATGATGATGCAAATGATACGGTTTTAAGATGCTTAGAATAATAAATCTATATTATCTTAAACAACTTAAATGATGATATGATGTGAGATGGATTGGATGAATGATGTGATATGCCATGATTATGCAAATGTATGATTTTATGAGATGCTTAGACTAACAAATCTATATTATGATGATGATTATGCATGTGAGATGATATGCAGAATAGTGATGGTTCATGGATGCAAGATGGGTTCACTAGTGATGATGATTAAATAGTCATGGTGTGATGTTATTACAAAAAAAATATGAAACTAGGAATGATATGATGACAAGAGGATCCAACAAGTCCATGATCTGACGAGACTTTATTAGTGATGATGATGATGATAGATGGTGATAATTTTCTTATCAAGGATTGGGACTTTAAAAAGGGCTACTTACCTTATGTTTGATAACACACATAAGCACAATGCATCAAGGTATAAAGAACCAAGATGGCATTGTACCTAGTGTGATGGACTTTGACTCAACAAATAGATAGGCGTATTCTTGTTCACACTTGAAATACATAAACCTTGTTAGGACATACTTAACAAAGCAAGTATTCACCAAGTTATTTTACAAGAACATCCATCAAGCACAACAGACAAGAGATAATGACCATTGCCCTATTCCTATCTCTCTAAATCCTTCGTTCACATATCATAGAGAGGTCCTTGAAATGAGCGCAATAAGATAAATCAAAAGAAAAGATCAAGTATGTAAACAAATCAATGTTCTTCATACCTCTAGCAAAAGGGATTTGTTTTTATAGGAGAAGAATCCAAAGTGATATCCAAAATGATGCCCATTGTTAGAACGATATATCCTAGGACATGCATTGTATAGGATGATGATGGTTTGATAGGTTGATTGACATGTTTGCAACTGATCAAGAGTTTGATTTTGCGTTTAACAGTTTGTTGCTTCAACTTTCATTTTGTGTTTGAAGTTTGCTTTTGCTGATTGCTGTGATTGTTTATGTTTATGTTGCCAAAGGATGAAGGTGATGATCCATTTATTATGGATGATTGATTATTTCAAGTGAAAGCGAGATGAGATAGATGGATTTTTTCAAATATTTGGATTTTTTTTTTTAGATTTTTTGGAATGTTTTGAGGCTATTTTTGGTATTTTTAGATTTTTCAAATGTTTTGATTTTTGATTTTTGCGATATTTTGGGGTTTTCTACAATTTTATGAATGTTTTTGGATTTTTCATTTTTTGAATGTTTTTTGATTTTGATGTTTTTTTGAATGTTTTTGGATTTTGATGTCTCAAGGGCTGATCAAAGAGTAGCCTTTCCTACATTTAACCTTAGAGATGATAGTTTTAATTCCAATGTTTTTGATGTTTTCTAACTTTTATGAATGTTTTTTGTTTTTTTTTTATGTTTTGGATTTTTTTGGATTTTTCGCACTATTTTGATGATTTGGATAAGGATATGTGTGAAGATATCAATGCTCTGTTTGGGAATTTTTGCTAAAAACCAAGCTAAGGTTGATTGATCAGATCAATGGATTGATGATGATGATAACATTGTTGAGGATGCACAATAATGCAAGGATTGACTGAGCAGGATTGATGATGATAACATTTTTGAGGATGCACAACAATGCAAGGATAGTGTTAAGAAACACAATGATTAGGAAATATGTCTACAATATGATGATGGATTGATGATGATTTGATCAGGACTAATTATGATAACATTGTTGAGGATGTACAACAATGAAAGGATAGTGTTAAGCAACACAAGGATATCCTAATGATTTCTTGATTGGATTTGATTGATAATGTTTCATGAAGCTTGATTTTGGAACAAAAGTTGTTTGAATGATTGTATGTGATGTTGATGTTCAAATTAGATGTGATTGATATTGATTTTTTGGATCAATGTTCGATAAAAGATGAAGACTAACAAGGAAGATCTTCTTGTCAAAATGTGCCATGGGCTAGTGATTCAGATTTCTAATTACAGGTGCTTGACCAATTTGATTTCTCATTTTGTCAATGTTCGTATAACCACATAAGTTGGAGGATATAGATCAAGATTTATTCCCAAAACAAGATATAAATATTTGTGCCCAATATCTAGTAATGTATGGAATGGGATGGGTGGATGCTCAAATAAGTGTATGGATGGATGGATATGGCAAGCATGTGAAGGATGCCAAGGATTATCTTATGATAAGATAAGGTGTTCGGATAAAGAATTCTCATTTGGATAATGCTTCATAGCTCAGATAATGTTGGATAGGATGAAAATGACCCATGTCAAGATTTTTACCATAAGTAAGCGTAAAGTGTGCCCCAAACTTCATCAAGATCAAGATAACTGAGATGATGGATGTAGATATATGGAAATGGATTGGATCAATGGTTTATGGATGAATGGATTTATTATGGATAATATGGATGGGATGAGAGCTTTCAATTGAATTGGCATACATAGATGCTCGATTCTACACATGATACCTATTTGCTAGGTTTTCATCATGGTGTTGCCCAAAGTGCCACCGTAGTGGTTTTCACTAGAGGACAATTTTTATCTTTACTATTTTCAATCATTTTTCTATTTTTTTTTTATTTTCATATTTTTTAATTTTTTTGGTTTTTCTGAAAGATTCATGTTGACCCACCTAGTGGTGTTTATTTAGATGCTTCTATGATAATGTGCCATCGGTATCCTACCTGTAGAAGTTGTTTAGCTAAGATATGTGCACTTGAATGCAGCTTTTTGGATTCTTGATCTGCTTCATTGATACCAAAGTTAACTCTGTTTCTATCCATAAATCATGATAGAGTGCCTTTAGAATCCTTATTATGAAGGGTTGTTACTAATACATGGTCAATTTCAGAATTAGATATCATGTGTGGAGGCATGTATGGAGTGTGTTTAGGGATAAAAGATGGATTGGTTGACAGTTTGGAACATTTGGCTTTCCAAACATTGGAAGATGAGCAATGATGGGTGGATACGAAAGTGTGCGTGGAATTAGGACCAACTACTTGATACACTTTGTATGTCGCTTGAAAAGATTGCTTCTGCTTTTGCAGACATATTTGATGGATACTTTTCCCTTTTTTATTTTTCCCCATAGTTTCTTTGATTGATGGAATTTAATAGCCATAATCTTTCTTTGTATTCTTTGGTATCCATATGTATTTGATTTGTCCATTATGATTCTTGGCTTCTTTTTCTTTGATATCATTCTTCATATTTTGATTCAATTCTTTCTTTTGACGTTGGTCCCAATTCATGGATGGGGTAATGGGTGGATGAAGATTCATGACGTGGTTGGTTGTAGTATTTGCATTGGTTTCATGATAAGGATTATTTGTGCTCCCTATGTTGATGTTTGCTTGAAACATAGTTGCCCCTAGTATAGTTGAAGTAGTACCTTCATGCTTTGATTCTGCCTATTCTAAGACGTCTTCTTCGGTAAACATGCTCTGACAAATGACCACTATAGATGACATTGTTTCAATTTTCTACTTTTCTAACTCTGGATTATACTGTTCTGTCTGACTTGTTTCCTTGAGTGGATAGTGTTGGATGTCTTTATTCATGATGTCCTCAGTTTGAGTTTGGGACATATCTGATCTTGATGTTGATAACTCTGTTTGACTATATGAATCAATAACTTGATCTTTTTGTGTACTAATATCAGGAGTAAAGGAATCCTATTATGAATTGAGATCATCTACATGTCCATCCATAGAAAGCATCTCATGGGTAGATGGAGGAGTGTGTGCTACATGGATATGATCATCTTGCATAGATAGGAGAGTGTCCATTATATTATTGTAGTATCTTGAGGATACAAATTCTTAATCTTGAATGATTTTGGAGTTGCTTTCGACATGCTTTGGATCAAGTTCTTGACATGGATCGGTTTCAAAGGATGGATTGCTTTCAAAGGGTTCTTGGATATTGTCATTAGACATGGTAAGTGGTTCAATATCCTCAAGTGTCGAGTTCAGGGTTCCTTCAATATCTATAACCATGAGGTTGAAGGGGATCAACATGTCTTGGAAAGGACCATTGTTAAAATTTTGTGAAAGATGTTGATCATTGTTTTGAATAAATCTTTGAGATATGTCCTCTAACTCATTAGGCGATGTAGAGAAATTTTTGGCATGATCATTGGTCGATGGATTGTGCATTATGTCAATAGGATCAAATAATCCTAATACTCCTTGAAATAGATCACTAAAAAGTGGCTCTTGATGTATGGCAAGTTGATAATCAGATGGGGTGGAAACATCTTCAAGGTGCTCATCGATGGAGAGATCTTGATCATTGTTTTCAACAATTGTGATGGAGGGATTTCCAATGTCTTCAACCATAGGGTCAAACAATGTTGAAATTTCTTGAATTGGATCATTGTTGGGTATTTTTGGTGGATTTTGATTATGATTGAAAAGTGATTCTTGACCTATGTTGATTTGATCTTTGGATGAAGTGGAAACATCTTCCATGTTTTCATTGATGGATAGCTCTTGATTATGTGATCATTTATTTGGATCGATACAGGGAGTCGTTAACATTGTGTTGAGATTTTGAGTAACATTTTCTTGTTGGGCTTTGTATTGGGCTTTAGCTTGTGCTTGCACTTGAGCCTGGGATTGTGCTAATTTTTGTGTGGCTAGATATTGTTGGATGGAATTTTGGTATGCTTGGTGAGATTTTAGTGCAATGTTATATTGTCTTGTTGCATTTTGTTTTGGTGGTGGTGGTGGTGGAATTGGGATCATGCTAGATGTAGTGATGGGTGGTTGAGATACTTTGGAAGTGATCATAGTGGTTTGTGATATGATGGGTTTGGTTGAGGTGATAGGAATGGTTAGAATGACCAAGGTGATAGGTCTTTGGGATACCATATTTTTATTTTTAAGGATTGATGTTGTCATTTGATTAGATACTATCTATTGGTGCAATGTCAGTGGTATATCCAAAGGATTTGATGTGATGACTTGATTGGTGTTAGGTGGATTGATTTGGATGGAGTGATTGGTTCTAGGTAAAGGGGGAAGTCCTAAACTAAGGAATGATGTTGATATGGGTCACAATGGTGGAGATGTCTCTTGGTGCAATGACTCAACCATTTTGGTAAGTGTAGCAATTTGATCTCACCAAATTTGTTCTTGATTTCAATCTTGACTCCCTTGATATAGTTGATTTGGATTTTGTTTAAGCAGATTTGGAGTGTGTACTTGTGTTTGATTTTGGACAATGTTCTAATTTTGTATGACACTCAAATTTTTCATGATAGGTTGAAATTGAACATTGTTCTGATTGGGAATCATATTGCGTTGATTTAGGTAAGTTTGATTTTGCATAGTGTCGCCTTGTCTTGGGGTTTTTAACATCTTGTTTGGACTCTGAACAACATTCGTATGATTTGCAAACATATTTATCCCAAATTTTTCTAGATTCATGTTTGGAAAACTTGTACTTGGTACATTCTCATTTGGCATGTAGGGATTTGGTGGGATGACATTGTTCATTTGAAGGCTCATGCATTGATTGTTTAGTTGACGGACTTGTTGGTTTGGATATAGATCTACCATCAGGAAATGTGTTCCAATCTTTGATTTGTGCATACTCATACTTGTTGTGCCATTGACATTTGTAGAAGGTAATGATCCCATCTATGAATTGTATAAGTGTGAGTTTTAATAATCAATCGGCATTGCAAGGCTTTGCAAGTTCAATTGATTTGAATTACTCATGATGTATGGATCAAGTTTATATTCCATGTTCGTCTTGTGTTTTGACCTTGTTGCAAAAGTGACTTCTAAGGTTCTTAGGACCAATGAAGAGATAAAGGATGAAAGGGGTGAATGATATGAGTGTTGAATGTTTAGGGACCTTGTATCAATGCTAGACTTAGGGCTTGATTTCGATTGTTTTAGTTGGATAATGAACTTGTAAACCCTAAGATGTTGAATGTGATCTTATGATGAACTTGTTCAAAGGTGTGCTAATTTAACTAGAGTTATGAGAAAGGATGCATTCCCATACTCCTAACTAAATAAGGTGATTTTTTTGGTTTGATGATCTACCCAAGTCTAGAATGATGTTTCCAAATCTCTAAAGTTGCTTGTGGAATGAATATGATAAATGTTTGAATGAATGAAGTGTTTAAATTGATCCTAAATGAACCTAAGAAGGACTTTCTTACTAGGAAAAGATAGTGAAGAGCATGCCTTTCTCTAAGACTAATTCAAAATCAAAAGGTCAATGTTTGCATGAAAACCATATGACCAAAAGATGCCAAGCACATGTGTGGGGTCCAATTGATTTAATCTTTGCTTAATGGATTCTTTTTACCATAAACACACTCTTGATTAGATTTCAAATCCAGATGTCTAATGTCTCAACTTTCCCCTTATCTCGTAAAGTGTATTATGTGGAAACCAAGGAAATTTGAGGCAAGAGTCAACTATTGTTGACCTTAGTAGGAGAAAATTGAGATGGAATCCAAATGTTTAGAAGCCTCTAAGGATATGAATACCAAGGGAAAGCAATAACATGTGAATTTTTTTCAAGGATATTTGCTTCTCCTAAGGGGTTTGAGATTTGATGCTCATGTTGAATGTTGGTTTTCAATGTTTTCAATCAAAGTGTTGTGTTTTCCAACCAAGAACAAGTACAACCCTATGGATGTGAAAGACAATATTTTTTGGATTCCCACTTGGACAATTCCATCTATTCTTATCTTTAGTGAATGGTTAGATGCTTGACCCCACTGGCTCCTCTCTACGACTCATTAATGTCAATCGGGGCAACCAAGCATCAACACCTATGAAACTCCCATGGCATGTTTTCCATTTCTACTAAAGACCATAAAAGTGTGGGGTGGCTTCAAAATGACTGTTCTTGCACCAAAAAATAGATTAAAGGATTTTGACAAATTCTAGCACACATGGGTTTTAATAATGACTTTTCGTTTATGGAGATTGACCCATATGACGAGAGTCCCCTTTCAGATCCATCTGCGTCGAGAATCAGCGTGTGTAGTTGTTTACTCAATACCCATTTGTATCTTTGGTTGGAAATACTTTCTTAGCTTTAGAGTCTTACGGTTGAGTCATTCCGCTTGGTGAGTACTTTTTCCCAAGGAAGGCCCTCAGGATAAACAAAAGCAAGCAAAGAAAAAATCTATAACTCGATCAATCTTTGATGACACAAAGAAAGAGAATATATGAAATGATGTTCTATTCACACTTGCATAAGATTTTGTTCAATTTTAAACCCAAATCAAAGTGTGGAGGTAATTAATTACACAATTTAATGTCACCAAAAGCCTTTTGATTCTCAAGATCACAGTGAGGCACGAGAGAAGTGCATACATCTTTTGATGATATTAATTTGTGTAGATATTACAAAATAATAAAGACACACATTCATTTTATCCTTCAAAGCAATGATTTGATTTTTTTTAAGCATGAAAGGAAAGATGAAGATTTGATTGTTCAATTTGTAAATCTGAAATTGTAAAACTAGTGAGTTTGACTAAGTTCTTTTTAAGCCCCTTTGTCATAAAAATAAAAAAAATATTTTTTAAGAGCCCAAAAAGAGGTGCAAGTTGATTAAAAACTGAAAACTAAAGTGTAAGATGAAAGCTCCAAGCATTAAAAAGTGCTTTATCAACTCCAAATTTCAATGTTCAATTTCTCTCTACTCCAAGATTCTTCAAAGGTTGTTTCTTACTCTTTCAAATTTGCAAGTTCCATGTGCAAATGGAATCTAAAAGGTAAAGACATGAGGATTAATTGTTAAGAAACATTTTAGGAAATAAATATTGAAAGAAATCAATTTTAGTAGATGTGCTTTCAACAAAATTTAAAGATGATCGATAATCCTTCATTCTATTTTATAGCAAGATGAGATTGTAAGATGCAAAGACATTTTATCTACAAGCCCCATTAAAAATAAAGAACATTTAACAAGGTCTCACAATACTATAAAATGTTAGCCTAATTTATTCATCTACTATTTGATACCCTTGGATTCAAAATCCTCATAATTAAAACTCACAGAAGCTCCTAAAGTCGCCACTTCCAATGAATTCATTAGTCAAATACAAAAACAACCTATCCTATTGAAGACCGTTGCTTCCATTTAATTCCAACATAATTATAAACTCTATAGAAAATACTTCTTCCCTGCACTAAAACCCTTAGCTATTGTATAGGTTCATACTAATTATCTCAATTGGCTATTGTATAGGTTCATACTCATTATCTCAAGATGATACATAAATTGTGTTTGCTATCAACCATGTCGATGAAAAGTAATTTTATTACAGCTGCTACTTCAATTTATTCAAACGTCTATTTGAAAAATGTCTCAAAAAAAAGATTTTGGGAGGCAACTAAGATTAGATTTACATCGAAGATTGGAGATTTGACATATTTGACTGTTTCCAACTTTCTATACAAAAATATTGATTGTGAATCAACTGCATCATGCATGATGCATGTCCTAATCAATAGATACGGTAGAAGAAATGGCGATATTAGTAGTAGAAGCAACGGTGAGATCAATAGTAGTTAATGCAATCCAAAATGAGTAAAGACCAACATCAATGTGAATAATAAAGGGATTACAATCCATTAGAGTTAAGCTACAGATTTAGTCCAAGTTGTACTTACCTACTGTAAGGTGTGTTTCAAATGTTACTCACTATATTAAGGCAATGTACGTGACATGTTCAGTCATAAAATCCACAGCCATATTTTTTTTTTGGGAGACTTAAGATTTTGTCTTTGAAATTATCTTCACAAATTGCACACCAATGGGAGGTGTGAAATGAGTTCCATGATCTTTGACCAATGTCCTCTCTACCTGCACAATAGATTACTTGTTACTTTGTCAAATTCATTACACTGGTGGTAAAGAAATGATGGTCTGCAAAATACACAAGCATAGAGAATACACATCTAGGTTGTTATTTGAATTGTCTTGCCTACATAATACACAAGTATAGAGAATGCGAGTGAGCTGTTTGACAGTCTAATGTGGAAGCATAGACAAGGAATGTGTGAATTGTTTTACAGTCTAATGTGGAAGCATAGACAAAGCGCGTGAACTATTTGATAGTCTACCTCAAAGAAATGTGGTCTCAAAGGTTGTGATTACTGCAAGTCATACACAAAATGGATTTTGTTGAAGAGGTCTTAGAAACTATCATGCAAATGCAAATCAGCAGAAGCTTAGACAAATTATGTGGACTATTTTCTAGGATGCATCAAGAAATGTGATCTTAAAACTACAATTATTGCATGATATACATAGAAATGGATTTGTTGCAGAGGCTTTAGAAACTATCAAGAAAATGCAATCTGTAGGTAAAAATTTGAATTCCTCAACATTTTTTAGCATCCTCCCTACATATCATATTACTCAAATCCACACAAGAAAATCCTACTTTACCAGACACATTCATTAGCCAGAGATTTCAAATCATCAATACTATTTGTTAATCATGAAATCTTATCTACAATTTTGAAAAGAAAGCATAGTAGTACTTAATTAAAGGAAACAAAAGAAACAATTTAAGGCCCAAAGACATGGGCTAATCAGGTGTTGAAAACAACTTGATGAAATACCCCATAGAAAATTTTCCCCTCTCCATCAGTAGATTCCTCCAAAATATCCATTTTCAATTCACATATTCCCCTCACCTCTTCTACAAGCCCATACCCCATGTGTAACTCAATGAATATCTGATGTTTGAATCCCTATTGGCACACATTCTATCTCTCTATGATGATGTTGAATGTGGTCCATGTTTGTTACATCAATCAATATTTAACCAGAAACAAAGATTATATATCCATTAGAAATTAGATAGGGATCACAAAGCAGGGTTTATAATGGAGTTGGACAATGATGATGATATTTAGAAACAACAAAACATCAATCAAATTTAGAAACGTTAGTAACAAATATATATCCAATAGCTCAGCCCTCCTTCTAGCGCCATTTATGTGATGGTGAAATCTACAACTTGCTAAAACCTCCAACACACACACTTAGTATGGCTAGTTGCTAAAACAAAACAGATAAGAACATCTCTATGAAATGATACATCAATGTTTCCAAATGGAAACAAATGACAAAAGCAAGCTAAATAAGCACATGAAGAACATGAAGTATGTTTATCTCATAGTGGATTGGTGCTATTGTGGAAAATAGCCCTTTCCCAACTCTTGATAAGCTTGATGTTACAAATGATGGTGGAAAAAATCAGTTCTCAGTTTAAGAGAATGACTTTGCATAAATATTGTGGAGTTCTGGAGATGAAATGATAAAATTGTGGAGGATTTGATGATGAATGAAATCTTCCATTTATAGAATATTTTGATGAGAGAAATAGCCAAATGGATGAATGTTGGACAAATATTGGACCAATAAGATGAGGACACTTGTCATCCCATGATAGGATGAGGAATGAGCACATTTTAGTCAATGTGTCACAAAAAGGGAGATTTCAAATTTGAATTTGAGAGTTAATGCTGAGTTTGACCTTTGCAAGGGACATGTAAGAGCCATGTGAGGCCTCATAAATGCTTTGTTGGATGTACATTTCCACTTGTTTTTCAATTCAAATTTGATGGAATATTCCTCAAAGATACCATGTTGATGGAAAATGTTGATTTTATAAATGAATAAATTGATTTATTGGCGCAAGTGGGAAAAGCAAGAGGATGCGACGTGCATTAGATTATATTTAATCAGGATTAGCTTAGATGATGATTAGTTTATTTGACCCATTTGACTTGAATGTTTTGATTTATTTAAATCAAAAGGGATGGAAGGTGTTTGGTTTAATTAAATAAAAGGCGATTTATTTAATTAAAAGGATGTTGATGTTAGGACCAAGTTGATTTATTTAATTTAAGCGATGACTTTCACGAGATTGATAAATAAACTTGATTTATTTGTTGAATGGATGAATATGACCCTAATCGAATGCATTATGCCAATTTTTCGTGTCTACATAGATAATCACATGGCTTTTAGATTGAGCCAATAAGCCTATATTTGGAAAATCCATTTTTATATCAATACCATCGCTTTTGAGGTGTTATATTTGAGCCTTTTATGGCTTGCTAATAGCGATGCCAAGGAAAGATGTTGTATGCCTCGGCTATGGTTGTAGTTCCATGCATGAGATTTTTATGCTAATCTATGGCTATTAGATTACATATGAATAGCGGTGTTGTGTTTTTAATGATATGGAAAAATCATTTATCATTCCCTTATGGAACAATATTATTACCTCTATTTCTTTTCTTTTACTATTGTATTTTATATCAACTAGGTCAAATATTGGTCTATTGTAGCTATAGGTTGTTAAAAATAAATTTTAAGCTTATCAAGTAGCAATTCATACTATAGTAGAATATGTCAAAAAATCAATCTTTTAGAATGATGAACAATGATGGAAGCGTTACACTTTGTTTAAATTATATGAATCGATCCGATGGATCAAATAAATGCATAATATTGATCATAGGAAAACCCTTCGTAATACGTGTGTGTGTGTATATATATGTATGTATGTATATATATATATATGTATGTATGTATTTATGTATATATGTATGTATATATATATGTATGTATATATATGTATGTATATATATTTTTGTATGTATATATGTTATGTACATATATGTATATATATATCTTATGTACATATAATAATATCTCTCACTATCATTTTGTATATATATAGAATTTCATATATGTATGTATACATATAATAGATATATAAATATATATATATAGATATACATATATACAATAACATGTTATGTATGTATATGTGTCTATATATATTTACATGCCATTTATTAAACCTTCTTCTAATTAGGTCATTGATATTTATTGAGGTTACATTGAAGCATTTATCTAACTGAAGGTCATTTCTTGGAGTGATGAGTGTCTTGATCATTAATTATTTTCTTGCTATAGGTAACATAGGTTTTGTTGGAAGAATGAAGAAGCCGCCCTCTGGGTTTGTTGTAATTATGCCAACATTGGTTGGTGATTGACTAAGTAATGGTGTGTCCATGTTAATCCCATATTTTGGTCAAGAAATACTCTTAGTAAAAGTTAATCCTATGAGGTTTTGATATGTTTCTCAAGAGTATCGGTTATAGGTTTAAACAATTTCTTTATCTAGTTTGTGTGATCCAATTGAGTTATAAAAGTGACTGTATTTTTGTATTCTTTTGTCCAAAAAGCTTATGAACTATTTTTCCTTTGTGTGTTCCTTATTAGGTCCGGGTCAACCTAATGTTTGGATAACACATTATTTTATATGTGCCAAAATGAATTTTGTATTGATTTGACAAGACATTTTGAACATTGGGTGTTCACATTCAATTAGGCCAACCAAATTGTTACAGGAAAACATGAACATGTATATATGTGTGTGTATGATGGAAAAAAAGAGATATAGATAGAGATATAGACATAGAGTATGGTATGTGAGCAATGTGACAAGTGTGATAGTGTGAAGTTAATGGTAGTGCTTGTACATTGACAATCAAAGCATAATTTTTAGTATTTTTAGACCCTAACTAAAAATAATTTTTGTACTCTATAGGTCCACTTCTTCAATTCATTTTTGGTAGTGAGCCACACCATTTTGTATCCTAGCTATAAACCATGTTTTTTATTCAAGCTATTAGCCTTTCAAGGATAGCGAGTCCTTGAAGTGAGCACTATAATATCTTATGACTAGTTATAATATATTGTGAGCCAATCCTAACCATGGTTTTTCCCACTTTGGGTTTTCCACATAAAAATCTTGGTGTCAATGTGCTATGATCTCTTTTATGTTTTTGTTCACTATTGTGGTTATATGTGGATTTATAATTGGATGGATAATAATTAATTTTTCTACAAAAATATTGATTCACCAACACTCTTAGTATTCGATGTATTCAACAATTGGTATTATAGCTTGGTTCCTCTAAAAATGTCTTACATCTTGAGGAAGGTCCTAAAATTTGAATACGTGGCTGAGAAATACTATTTTGTTCCTCTAGAAGAAAACTCTCTATCTAAAGAAATCAATGCTACTCTTGAGGAATTGGATAGAAGTGAGGATGAAAAGGAAACTATGAAAGGAAATCTAAAGGAAGCAAATCATTGCATTAGGAAGTTGAGAGAGTAGATCAAAAATTTCAAGGAAAGGCTTAGAGAAGTTAGTGATCAACTAAAATATCCAATGAAGACATTATTGGACTAAAGGGGCAAGTAGAAGAGAAGAAGCAAATTGAGGAATGTAAGAAATTTGAGATCAAAAATAAAATTAATGAATGTACAAAGTTTGAACAAGAAGTAGTAACCCTAAGAGATAATCTAGAAAAAGTGTAAGGTCATGAAGAAATATTCAGGACAAGTTCTACAATGCTTGATGAGTTGATTACATCTCAGAAAGTTGTTAAGAATAAATTTGGTCTATGACTTGAAGAATTGGTGAAACCCATTTTATTCCTTTATCATAGCCTAGTACATCGCTATTGCATATCTCTTTCCCTCATTCCATCCTTGGATTGAGATATTTAGGGTTTCCTTGAATGAGAAATGAAGAAAACTTGTTGTTCTATGTCCTAAACTATAGAGCGACTATTTTCTAACTTTCAAGAGGTAAAACATTTGGGTATCAAAATAGTTGAGAAAATCTTGAGCCCTTTTGTTCTTGAAGGGGTTATGATCCAGTTAATATGTGGATCTCATACTTACATTGAAATGATTATTATCAATATTAGTATTTACGTAACTTTACTATTCCTACAATTCCTCTAATCACAAATGGGAAGGCTACATTACTCTTAAAATCTTGTATGATAATTCTCAAGTATAGCAAGGGCAAGAAATTTTTTAATTATCCTCCTTTCCCTTACAACAATATGGTTGTTGTAAATAGGAAATTTTTCAAGATTCGAAAATAAATTGAAATATTTATAGCTTAACCTAATAATAGGTGAATTAAAATATGATCCCACACGGTGGCTTATGACCTAGCTAAAAATAATCAAGAACAATTACATTCATAAGTTCACACTAGAGCCTCAACCATAAGTAGAAGCTAAAAATAGACCAAAGAAGTGGTATAAATATATGTTGATACATGAGATATTACAACCCCTTTTCCTACCCCTTCACAATAATATCAAATGTTCTAGAAGAAATTTTTTGCATATCACCCATTTGTAAAAAAATGCATTCTTTGAAGAAGGTAGGTTGGAGTGAATATAGAATAAGTAATTGGTGAAAATATGGGCAAGAAGTTGGACAGATGGTGGACAAAAAAGTCACTTTTGTTGGGCTAATAATTGGGATGACATATATGAGAAGGATAATTTCAATCCTACCTCTTCCTTCACTCCAAAAAAACCTCAAATCCAATTAAGTGAAACAATAATAATATCATTTGGTGATGAAAAAGGAGTAAAAATCAAAATAGGTCCATGTTTCTAAACCAAATAGCTAATTATATAGGTAGATTTTTTGATAGAAAAATTCACAACCTATGCATTTTCTCAACCATATATTTCATTTAAAAGTATCATGACTCCATTATAATGAGTATTTCAAAGAAAAAAAAAGAAACAATTACCTCTAGCTCTTATTGAAGAGGAATATACCTAAAATCTGTTTGAATATGGGGATCATCATGGAAAACATGCCCTTAAGTGGTAAAAATTTGAAAAATGGGTGTTAGGTAACTTGACATAAAATTTGAATAAGTTATCTATATTATTTCAAAAATATGTAAGAATAGAATTATAGAAATTTAATGTAGTTTCTAAACTACTGGTTTATTTAAAAAATAAATAAATCTATTTGGTGAAAATTTTAAATTTCAATGCAGTAGTAAATTTTAGGGAGAAAAATAAGAAGTAGGTGTGTCTGACCACCTTGACCATAATAAGATGTTAATATTTTTTATATATTTTATATATAAGAAGAGGACTCATGTCCAGGATGTGATGCATATTGTTTTGTAATTTTTTTCCAAGTAAATAATTAATTATGAATTTTATTTACAAATTTTAAAAATATAAAAATTGTATGTTTGACCACCTTAACTTAGTCAAAAATTCATGAAATTTAATTTTTATTTTTAATCCTATAGTATGTGAAGCATAGAATGTGATACATGTTTTGATTCAAAAATATGATACCGTTGAAAGTTATAGATGTTTTAAATCCCTATCGTGGACTTTAGTCATAATTCTAATAGAAATGAATAAATTTTATTGAATTCAAATTAAAAGCATAATTTATATTCATGGAAATATGAGAATCTCCTCTAAAACCATTTGTTTTTCATCAATTTTGGGTAAAAAAGGTCATCAACCACATACCCTACAAATATCCATATATTGCCACTTTTGGCCCATCATGATCCTGCACATACCACCTAGAATGAGAGGTTCCATCTCTACAAAATTAACTATGAAGTACATTGTAACCAACAAAGAAATAATAAAATCACCCAAGAAAACTAAAGGAAAAACTAATGACTCCTTTGAATCTTAGTAGATTCCCACCACAAATTGTAACTTAGTTTAGAATACCAAAAGTGGAGGTGATGACCTAGAAGAGGAGAAAGGGAAAAATTGATAGAAGTGATGATCTGCCAATGAAAATGGGATATGAAAAGTAGAAAATGGAATAGCAAAGCATACAAGACCAATTAGAGGCTTGTATAGAGAAGGTACAATAGGTTCCACTTTAAATGTCTATCTTCCCTCTCCTCCTAGCTCTATCCCTTTTAAATTCTTCTTTGGATTCCATATTGAATTAGCACATAAGCAAATGATAAATTGTTGGTTAATCATTTTTGGAAATATTTAAGATTTTTAGCATCAAATAAAAAAGCCTTTTAGCATCAATTAATAAATATTCAGGACAAACCATGAAGGAAAATAATGAGCAATGCTAGGGCTATCCAATTAATAAGTATACACGTGAATAAGTGAAGCACAAGTAATCAAATACATGTAATCCCTGAAGTATACACATGAATGCATAGTATATTCACTATTACAAAGTTTATACATGAATACAAGGTATACACATGAAAATAAATAAGTCACAAAGTATACACGTAAGTTGTAAAGTATACACTTGAATACATGTAACTCATATCTATTGAAGCATGGATTTATAATGCAAATATTAACATCATAAATAAAAATATTTGTAGCCATGTAAGAATACATCAATATATGTCCAAATATGCCATATAGGCATACAAAAAATGACCCTATAATTAAAATTCATTACCCTCTATGGACACGAAAAAATGTAGCCCTTCTACTTTTTCTCATGTTTAGGCCTTTCTAGTTGTTTTTTACTTGATTTTGTCTAGATTTAATGTTATAATATGAAATTAGGTCTTGAATATTTAATTCATTAAGTCTTCCAAGGTGTCTTTTTAAGGTGTTGTGAAGTGTTGTAAAACATTTATACACTTTTCTAGACTCTTCTTATCATAATTCATCATAATAATTTCACTTTATCACTTACCTAAATAAAATTTTTGACCCCTCTTAAGTGGTTTTTTAAGGATTTTCCTATTAAACAATATTTCATGGGCCTAAAACTCTTGAAATCCAATAAATTTTTCCTAGGTGTACTAATTTTCCACCTTGGGCAACTTAGTCCCATGTGGCACAAAAATCAAAATAATTTCAATTTCTTGGCAAGATTTTGTCCTTTAACCCTTGAGGCTATCTTGTCATGTGTTTATTTTTAGAAATTTACAAAAATCAAGTATAAATAATGGTTTTTCCCCTCATTTTACATCTCCTACAATATCATACTTTCTTGTACTCATTTAGCATTCTATCTTTCAAATATTCAAGCACTTTAAGCTTAATCAAGTCATCCATTGGTGCTATTCATTGCATATCTTCATATTTTCATGAAGGGTTTTGTAAGTTTATGAGACTGATATGTTATTTTTTTATCATTCTCTCTACATTTCATTTCATTTTATTGGGCTTGATTACGAAAGTGGGTTTGACCAAGGAAAATCCTTATAATCTAAACCTCAACCATTTTTCCCCTTTTGCATGTGTGTTTGTAGAGTTTTGTATGCATATTTATCAAGAAAATAGGTGTATAAAGGTGTTCAACAAGTAAAAAAAGTTTTTTAAGTCATCACAACCCTATTTCAAGTTTGGATATATTCTACAAATCAATTTTTGAAGATTCAGATCCAAACCCACATTTAAAAAAGGGATTGTAGACTTGAAGCTATAGGATACAGTCTAGAGATTCCTGAAACCTATAGGAGGACTAAATCTTCCCTCCTGGTTATTTAGTTCCACTTTAGTACTAGAATAGTGATTTATGTACTTTCAGACACCAATCTGGCAGATTCTTGCTTTAGGAAGTTTTCCCATAAAATGGACTAAATCGCCCCATGTAGTGATTTAGTCTCATCAGGCTTCAACAACAGAATTTCTAGAATTCTAGAGATCTCTACAATCTTCATTCAGATCCTCTTCATCTTCTAGGTGCATTCATTCTGGTTGGTAGCTTTCCTTATAGTTTTATTTGCATTTTTAGATTGTTTGTTTCATGTTTGCATATCACACTATGTTTTCCAAAACTTTATAATTGTTATGTTTTGCATCATAATATCATTCCATTTTCAAATTAGTGCATTAGTAAATCTCATTTAGCCATCATTCATCCCATTTACATCTCATCTTTGAGTGGTAAACAACAAATTTTAACCTTATTCCTTGCCTTTTAAGGTGAAAGATCCTATAAGCATAAGTGTCCAATAGAGATTGTTAAATTATTTGTTTACATTTTGGTGAACTTGGACTACCTTGCATGATCTTAACAAGACTCCTTTGAACATTTTTACATTTTTACATTTCTTGCCACCTTTCATAATGTAGCTTGCAAGCCTGTGGTACCCTTTTGCATTATGTTCATGATTTCTAAGCATATGATGCTTTGCTTGTCTCATGAAGCATGAACCATCATTTTTCTTTGTGGTTCCTTATTAAAATTATCAAGAAGAATAACTTTGATATGGTTGAGTAGGAAGCCCATTCTGATGCATGAATTTCCCCATAGCCACCTTTTTATGGAACTCTCACCCCGTAGATAACCAAAAATTTTGTGGCCCCAGTGTGAGTACACTTGGGATTTCTCACTCCGCAGATAGCCAAAAGTTTCATCGCCCTAGAGTGAGTATAGATTTCTTTTCTTTCTAAACAAATAGCCTAGATCTAATCCACAATGAGTTGGGCAAACGATCGAAGCTTTTATCTCATCATTTGTGTTCCTTTGTGTTTATGATTGGTTTACCATGTGATCATGATCTTGGGGGCTTGCTCATCCTTCTTGATTATTGACATTTCATCTTACTAATCATTAGTACATTTGGATCTTTTTTGGTTGAATGATCAGCTACTTTAGTGTGAGTTTGAAGCAAGTTCATCCTCTCACTAAAGTGGGGGCTAAATATGGACACGGAAAAAGTAACCCTTATACTTTTTCTCATGTTTAGGAATTTCTAGTGGCTTTTGACTTGATTTTCTCTAGATTTAGAGTTATAATATGACTTTAGGTCTTGAATATTTAATTCATTAAGTCTTCTAAGGTGTCCTATGAAGGTGTTGTGAAGTGTTGTAAAACATTTCTACACTTTTTGAGACTCTTCTTATCATAATTCATCATAATAATTCCTTTTTATCACTTACCAAGTCTTGTTTTAAACTGTTGTGAAGTTTTGTAACAAAATTTCATGCTTTTCTAGACTAATCTTCATTAATTTAACCCTTTCTTATGTTTAAATGACCCTCTAATACACTTTATAGGCCCCCATAAGTATGTTTTTAAGGATATTCCCGTTAGAAAAAGTTTAATGCCCCAAAAAATCCTGAAATCCAATAAATTTTTTTTAGGTAGACTAATTCGCCACCTTGGGCGACTTAGTCCCATGTTGCACAAAAATTAAAATAATTTCAATTTCTTCATAGGATTTTGTCTTCTTAACCTTAAGGTCAACCTGTGATGTGTTATTTTTGGGTAATTTACTAAAATCAAGTATAAATAATGGTTTTCCCCTCATTTTACATCTACAATCTCATACTTTCTTGCATGCATTTAGCATTCTATCTTTCAAATATTCAAGCACTCTAAGCTTAATCAAGTCATCCATTAGAGCTCTTCATTGCATATCTTCATATTTTAATCAAGGATTTTGGTAAGTTTATGACACTTACATGTTATTTATTTATCATTCTCTCTATATTCCATTTCATTTTATTGGGTTTGATTACCAATGAGGGGTTTGATAAAGGAAAACCCCTATAAGAGGAATCGATTAGTCTAAAACCAAAGAAACACAAAGCTCCATTTCCCTATGAACATATGGAGGTGTTTCTACTCGCAACATCTAAAAATTAAACAATAAATTATTCAATCACGAAAAACTACAATAGTAATGAAGGTCATGGCTTATAATGTATGAGATAATGAATAAAATTTTGAGTACATTTTGAACCATTTATTTATTACTATCATGCTTACTATTTTCCCTATCCATAGATTTTTTGAGAGAACCTTGTTTAGGCTTTTATCCATGGGAGAAAGGTAGTAAATCATTTGATAGAATTCCTTAGAAGACATGTACAAAAAATGTGGTAACATAGAGAAGGCATTGAATTTGTAAGTGTGATCCTTTCCAAGGTTAAACTTATAGGATCGTTTGACCTTACAATTAACTCCTCAATTTTTATTTTTGTTGTTTTTAATTTCCCCCGTTAAATTTTCTTGAGTTCTAGGAGGATGTTGAGGAATTGTTAGAGTAGTTTTTTGTTTTAGTTTTTCAAGATTTTATTCATGTGATTGTTCATGAGGAGGAGACTTATTTTGAAGAAGAATTTCGTGTTGATTTTCCACTCCTATAAATTAAAGAAATGAACATAAAAAAAAAAAAATTTAACTATTTTTAACAACAAATTCACAAAAAAAAAGAATGCTTACTCATTCGACCTCCCCGTTGACATGGTAGCATCTTGGAAAAGAAATTGCAAACATTCAATGAAGAAATTGTAGGATTTGACCTCTCTAGGAACATGAGCACACAATGATAGGGTTTGTTTTCCATAGGCTAAGAAAATATGATAGTTCAAAATAAAATGAATTTGATTTTCTTTTTCTTATTATAATCGACTATAACATGAGCATTTTATAAGGTTGGTGTGACCAAGCCTTAGGATTAGTGACACCAACCCATAACATGATTTTTTAATAATTTGAGCACCTTATAACTTGCTCATGTTATAGCCTTTTAATTTTTTTTAAAAAAATTGGCCACTTTTTGGCCTCTCAACTTTTTGCACCCACCCATACAAAGTATATAATATATAATATATAATTATTAATAGATTAGTATATAGTATCTATTAGTATATTATATATTATATATTACTAATAATAATACAAAATATTATAAATAATGAATGTAACAGATATCTATTAGAAACAAATATATGTTTTATATGAAAAAATAATTAGGCTCGATATTTTCCTTAGGATTTGGCTCAAGATTGTCATACCTAGAAAGTCAACTAAAAAAAATGTTTATAAAATATTCATAGTTTTCAAAAATTTGCCCTTATAAATGATGACATTTTTTTATCTGAATTTGATGGTACAAAAAGGGTTTATTAAGTAAATTGTTAGCTTTGCATCAATATAATATGTGTCTTACCTTAAATTTAATAGACAATCATTATTGTATTTTTAACATACATTACAACTAAAGTCCTGATTGATAGGTTGATTGAAAAACTTCTATAATTTTCAAACTATTTCATTTTTTTCAAATCTAAAAGATGTGTCACATTTTATGCTTCACATACTATAGGATAAAAAAAAATCATAAATTCTCTACCAAGTTATGGTGGTCAAACAAACACATTTTAATAATTTTAAAATGGTCTAATAAAAAAATCATAACTAACTATTTACTTGCAAAAAAATTACAAAAAAAATGTGGCACATTCAAGCATGTGTCTTCTACTTATATTGATTTTTTTAGGAAAAAATATTATTTTTTATTATACTTAGGTTGATCAGACATACACCTACTTTTTATCTTTTTCCTAAAAATTTAGTACTACTGCATTGAAATTTCAATTTTCACAAAATAGATTTACCTTTTTCCAAAAAAGGGCTATTAGCATAGAAACTACATTCAACTCTCTACAAATTATGTTCTTAAATATTTTTCAAATTATATTAATAACCTATTCAAAGTTTTATGTGAATTTTTCTAACTCTATTTTTCTTGATTTTCATTGCCACTCAGGGGCCTAATTTGGAACCCCATGATCCTACACTAGTCCAAGATATAGAGAGGCAAAGGTACATAGAGATACACATATCCATGGAGAGATAGAGATAGAGAGAGAGATATACATATAGGCAGAGAGATGGATAGAGAGAGGTAAAAGTACAAATTTGTGTCATAATTTTATAAAAGAAACAACCAATATTAATCATCCAAATTTTAAACTTGAAACACTAAAAATGAAATATGTTTTGAACTTTTAATTGATGTAAACTCATAAAATGTGTTTTTGTTAGTATATTTTATGTTTGCATTTAAAAATAAATAAAATATATATATATATACATATATTTTTTAATAAATTAATGCTATAATTTAGTTGTTGATAAAATGTTGGAAAATGAAGTTATATGATGTGCCAATCTTTATATAGTAAATTTTAATTATTTCCCTTCAAATTATTTTGTGTTTTTATAACTTGAAGCTTTAGTGCATGTATATTTTTTTTCAATTTTGATAAATAATATGTTTTCAATAAATATAAAAATGTGTATATTAAAACATAGTTATTTTCATTTGGTACCCAATATTATATTAAATATTTATCTAAAATTTAGAATAAAAATATAACATTTTGATATACATTATTTTATCTAGTGCATTATATGTTTTCCAAAAATTTTAATAAGTTTTACTATTTTTCTTTGACATGAGAATCAACCTAATATTTCATGTTGATAACTTACTTTTAATAAAAATAATGTGTGTGTTTGTGTGTGTGTGTGTGTGTGTGTGTGTGTGTGTGTGTGTGTGTGTGTGTGTGTGTGCGTATGTGAAAACTACACTTATGTATCTACAAAAGGGTGATTTTTATATTTTAAAAAAATATTATTTACATGAGTACGAGTTGAACATCAGTTTTCTCAAATAGTCATTATTTTTCAATAAATTAGTCTTAAATTAGTGTTACATATGCATTTAGCCTATAGTTTTAGTTGGAAAATTTGTGGAAATATATAACTTAGCAACAATTAATCTTACTATATTATTTATTTGACCAAAATTAATTTTAGTTAGAAATACTAAAAATTAGTTGTGCTAATAAGTTGGCTAAAACTATGACACAAATTTATATTTTTACCTAGAGGATAAATATGTAGAGATAAAGATAAATATGAGACATAGAGATATGTAGACAAAGAGGGAGAGATATTTATTGAGAAAATCAAAGAGATGGGTATGTGCAGGATCATGATAGGCCAAAAAGTGGCAATATGATGGGTATGTGTAGTGTATGTGGCTGACGACTTTTTTTAACCAAAAATTGATGAAATGAAAAGGGTTTTTAAAGGATATTCTTAGATTTCCACCAATATAAATTATGCTTTACTTTGAATTTAATAAATAATTATTATTGATTTTGTATTTGAATTATGACTAAATTCCTAATTGATAGAAATTTGATTGAAAAATATCTATTGCTTTCAAGCGTTATTAGTTTTCAAATTTGAAACACATGTCACATTCTATGATTCACATACTATAGGATTAAAAGAAAAATAATTGAATTTCATGAGAAGTTTTGACCAATTTAAGGTGGTTGAACATCTGAGTTTAAATTTTTAAAAGTTGTAATAAAAAAATCATAATTAATTATTTTCTTGGAAAAATTACCAAAAAAATATGCATCACATTGGAACATGAGTCCTCTGCTTATATATAAAATCTTATAAAATTATATTATCATTTTATTGTGGTTAGGGTAATTAGGATAGACACAGCTGTATTTTTCCCTAAAATTTAAATTTTACTACATTGAAATTTCAAAATTCTCACCACATAAATTGTTTGTTTTTTAAATAAACCTAGTAGTTTAGAAACTACATTCAATTTTCTATAGATTCTATTCTTACATATTTTTTTAAGTAATATAGATAGCTTATTCAAATTTTAATATCAATTTTCCTAACTCTAATTTTTCTAATTTTTTTTACCATAAAGGCTCTGTTTTTTCATGATGATCTTGCATACCTAGATGGAAAGATATAGATGAAAAAAGATAAAGAGAGAGATAAAAGAGAGGGACATAGAGGATGAGTTAGAGAGGAGTCAAATAATGGGGAGGTGGGAATAGAGATAAAGATAGAGAGGGAGATATATATAAAAAGGAGAGGAGAGATAGAGAGAGACTAAGAGATTGAGAGGGATAGGGTGAAAAAGAGAGAGGGAGGGAGGCATTCATAGATATAGAGGAAGAGAGAAAGATAAATGAAACACACAAAGAGATAAAGAGGGGGGAAGGGATAAAAAGATATAGATAGAGAGAGTTAGAAAGAGGGAGACATAGAGAGGGATAGATAGAGAGAAAGAGGGGAGAGAAATGTAGATATTAAAGCGAAAGAAAAAAAGAGATAGTGGTAGATGAAAAGGTATATATATATATAGAGAGAGAGAAGAGAAAAATTTAAGAAACCCCCCTTCGGTGAAGATGTAAAATCCTAGTGAATCTTGTATACTTCCTAATAAAAATATTAATTTTAGTGGCAATTTTTTTCATTTTTTTGTGAAAAAAAAAAAAACTCCATTAGAAAATATTTTCTAATCGCTAGAAGTCTGTGGAAAATCCTAGTGAATTAAAAAAAAATTTAAACCACTAAAATAGTTTCATTGGAAATTAAAATCTATTCTCAAACTTGGAAAATATTTCTATTGGCGAATTAAACCTATTTTCAAAATAGAAAAAAAAAAGCGATTAATTCTTTTTTTCAAACTAAAAAAATGTGCATTGGTGATTTAAACCTATTTTCAAATTATTAAGAAAAAACATTTGTGAATTAAACATAATATCAAACTAATAAAAGTACATTGTGAAATAGTATAAATGAGTATAACAATGATTGTTAGGTAATTGTTGATGGACAAATGTAGTTGCATTCCATAAGTAAATCTATATGAAGTAGTAGAATTTTGAATTAAAAACTCTAGAATAACATTAGAACCATTCCAGATTCGGACACATGGCGAGATCAGGATCGTCGCTCATCATGATAATGAACATGGTGGGTTGAAAGATTTTGGTGATGAGAGATAGAAGAACTTAAGTGG
>VDFB02281492.1:678123741-678158625 GCA_007258455.2 Sequoia sempervirens
CAATGTTCTTCATACCTCTAGCAAAAGGATTTGTTTTTATAGGAGAAGAATCCAAAGTGATATCCGAAATGATTCCCATTGTTGGAATGATATATCCTAGGACATGCATTGTATAGGATGATGATGGTTTGATAGGTTGATTGACATGTTTGCAACTGATCAAGAGTTTGATTTTGCGTTTAACATTTTGTTGCTTCGATTTTGATTTTGTGTTTGAAGTTTGCTTTTCTTTGATTCTTGTGATTGTTTATGTTTATGTTACTTAAAAGGATGAAAGGTGATGAATCCATTTATTATTGATGATTGATTATTTTGAGTGAAAGCGAGATGAGATAGATAAGTTTTTCAAATATTTGGATTTTTTTAGGTTTTTGAGGCTATTTTTGGTATTTTTAGATTTTTCAAATGTTTAGATTTTTTATTTTTGCGATGTTTTGGGGTTTTCTACAATTTTATGAATGTTTTTGGATTTTGCATTTTTTGAATGTTTTTGGATTTTGATGTCTCGGGGGCTGATCAAATAGTAGCCTTACGTATGTTTAACCTCAGAGATGACATAGTTTGAATTCCAATGTTTTTGATGTTTTCTGACTTTTATGAATGTTTTTGGTTTTTTTTTTATGTTTTCGATTTTTTTGGATTTTTCGCACTATTTTGACAATTTGGATAAGGATATGTGTGAAGATATCAATGCTCTGTTTGGGATTTTTTGCTAAAAACCAAGCTAAGGTTGATTGATTAGATCAATGGATTGATGATGATGATAACATTGTTGAGGATGCACAACAATGCAAGGATTGACTGAGCAGGATTGATGATGATAACATTGTTGAGGATGCACAACAATGCAAGGATAGTGTTAAGAAACAAAAGGATTAGGAAAGATTTCTACAATATGATGATGGATTGATGATGATTTGATCAAGACTAATGATGATAAAATTGTTGAGGATGCACAACAATGCAAGGATAGTGTTAAGCAACACAAGGATATCCTAATGATTTCTTGATTGGATTTGATTGATAATGTTTGATGAAGCTTGATTTTGGAACAAAATTTGTTTGAATGATTTGATGTGATGTTGATGTGCAAATTAGATGTGATTGATATTGATTGTTTGGATCAATGTTCGATAAAAGATGAAGACTAACAAGGAACATCTTCTTGTCAAAATGTGCCATGGGCTAGTGATTCAGATTTCTGATTACAGGTGCTTGACCAATTTGATTTCTCATTTTGTCAATGTTCGTATAACCACATAAGTTGGAGGATATAGATCAAGATTTATTCCCGAAACAAGATGTAAATATTTGTGCCCAATATCTATTAATGTATGGAATGTGATGGGTGGATGCTCAAATAAGTGTATGGATGGATGGATATGGCAAGCATGCGAAGGATGCCAAGGATTATCTTATGATAAGATAAGGTGTTCGGATAAAGAATTCTCATTTGGATAATGCTTTGTAGCTCAGATAATGTTGGATAGGATGAAAATGACCCGTATCAAGATGTTTACCATAAGTAAGCGTAAAGTGTGCCCCAAACTTCATCAAGATCAAGATAATTGAGATGATGGATGTAGATATATGCAAATGGATTGGATCAATGGTTTATGGATGAATGGATTTATTATGGATAATATGGATGGAATATTGGGTTTATTATGGATGGGATGAGAAGCTTTCAATTGAACTGTCATACATAGATGTTCGATTCTACACATGATACCTATTTGCTAGGTTTTCATCGAGGTGTTGCCCAAAGTGCCACCGTAGTGGTTTTTACTGGAGGACAATTTTTTATCTTTACTATTTTCAATCATTTTTCTAATTTTTTTGGATTTTCATATTTTTTGATTTTTTTGGTTTTTCTGAAAGATTCATGTTGACCCACCTAGTGGTGTTGATTTAGATGCTTCTATCATAATGTGCCATCGGTATCCTTCCTGAAGAAGTTGTTTAGGTAAGATATGTGCACTTGAATGCAGCTTTTGGGATTCTTGATTTGCTTCATTGATACCAAAGTTAACTCTGTTTCTATGCATAAATCATGATAGAGTGCCTTTAGAATCCTTATTATGAAGGGTTGTTACCAATACATGGTCAATTTGAGAATTAGATATCATGTGTGGAGGCATGTATGGAGTGTGTTTAGGGATAAAAGATGGATTGGTTGACATTTTGGAACCTTTGACTTTCCAAACATTGGAAGATGAGCAATGATGGGTGGATACGAAAGTGTGAGTGGAATTAGGACCAACTACTTGATACACTTCGTATGTCGCTTGAAAAGATTGCTTCTGCTTTTGTGGACATATTTGATGGATACTTTTCCCTTTTTATTTTTCCCCATAGTTTCTTTGACTGATGGAATTTGATTGCAATAATATTTCTTTGAATTCTTTGGTATCCATATGCATTTGATTTGTCCATTATGATTCTTGGCTTCTTTTTCTTTGATAACATTCTTCATATTTTGATTCAATTCTTTCTTTTGACGTTGGTCCCAATTCATGGATGGGGTAATGGGTGGATGAAGATTCATGATGTGGTTGGTTGTAGTATTGGTATTGGTTTCATGATAAGGATTATTTGTGCTCCCTATGTTGACGTTTGCTTGAAACATAGTTTCCCCCAGTATTGTGGAAGTAGTACCTTCATGCTTTGATTCTTCCTGTTCTAAGATGTCTTGTTCGGTAAACATGCTTTGACAAATGACCACTGTAGATGACATTGTTTCAATTTTCTACTTTTCTAACTCTGGATTATACTATTATGTCTGACTTGTTTCCATGAGCAGATAATGTTGGATATCTTTATTCATGATGTCCTTAGTTTGAGTTTGGGACATATCTGATCTTGATGTTGATTACTTTGTTTGACTGTACGAATCAATAACTTGATCTTTTTGTGTACTAATATTAGGAGTAAAGGAATCCTATTGTGAATTGAGATCATCTACATGTCCATCCATAGAAAGCATCTCATGGGTAGATGGAGGAGTGTGTGCTACATGGATATGATCATCTTGCATAGATAGGAGAGTGTCCATTATATTATTGTAGTATCTTGAAGATACAAATTCTTGATCTTGAATGATTTCAGAGTTGCTTTCGACATGCTTTGGATCAAGTTCTTGATATGGATCAGTTTCAAAGGATGGATTGCTTTCAAAGGGTTCTTGGATATTGTCATTAGACATGGTAAGTGTTTCAATATCCTCAAGTGCCGAGTTCAGGGTTCCTTCAATATCTATAACCATGAGGTCGAAGGGGGTCAACATGTCTTGGAAAGGACCATTGCTAAACTTTCATGAAAGATGTTGATCATGCTTTTGATATGCCACGTGTTTCTCCCTTGGTGGGACTAATAGAGATAAGTTTGTGTGTTGTTGATCAATTTTCATCAAATATCAGTGGCTTCTTGCCATTCGGCAATCGGATGTTCTTGGATTGCGATATCACGGGTGACTAACAACATGTCCCATTCGATGAAGTCGAAGAAATAAAAGGACAAGTTACTAAAGTGCTCTTAAGGTGCACATGCTTTGAATCAACATATATGTTATAATCTTGGTGGAAAATTTGCTCGAGGGTTAATGGCAGGGATGGTGACTGTGTTAAAAGAATGAGATCATTTATGCTCAAGATCAATGGTTGCCTGCCATCCCATGATATGAAGTTGAAGGATTGCGATATCACGGGAAACCACCATGTGGATTCCCTTTGTAGCGTATGGTATGATGGGCCTTTGTTTGTCACGTTGGTGATTATGTCAGCTCGTTTGAAGGTGGTCGTTCGATGATTTGATTCATTTTGAGGATAAATGGTTGGATTTTATATTCTGAGTCAAAGTATGGTTGGAGTCAATATTGTAGCACGTAGGTGAGTTTCAATGGTGGGAGGGATGCTTAATGGTGCAATTCAATAAATAATTTAGATGTTGTGGTTACAATGATTTGTAGTTTAGCTTTTAATGGCAATCTCAGCATGTATTTCTAGTGGTCTGTATTGATGCATCAACGTTTCCAGGTGTGCCAATCGGCCAGTGACATGTTTACTCTCTATCTCGATGCTTGTCTACTCCTTCATTCTCTATAAGAAGGATTTTAAGGCCAGAAGTACAAAAAAGAAGAGGAAGTTAGACAATTTTTTTTGAGTCTAGGTGAAGTTGTAGAGCAACTTGAAAGGTCTGATGGTTTTAGGAAGGATGCAATTTTGGTTTTGAGTCATTTTTTTGTAGGTATTGAGTTCATGAGGATTTAATGTTGTATAATAGTACTAGCATTTGAGTTAACAATATAAATTCAAGCTCATGTCTCTCCATTGTACTTGCATATATGAACCTTGAACAAAATAACCAAGGGTTGTTTTATCCATCTCACTGTTGTGGTATGTGTGATCCTTATTTTAGCTTTAATTCAAAGAATTAATTAAAATACTTGAATGGGATTACAGGCAGATGTGTATTGTATAAGCATTTGGTAAGTAGTATTCAATTAGAATACACATTGATGAGATTGTAATGCAATGCCATCAAGTATTTCATATGTTATGTGTTAAATCTATTATATACCCTTGGATGCTTATAAATTTGACTCCTACTCAACAAATATATGGCACTGGTCTAAGTTGTAATTACCCATATGATTCAGTAGTTGTTTGTCTTTGCACAAAGCTTGCTCCAAACTATAAATAAATGACCATTTTATACTATCATGTGTTGTAGTTATCTCATGCTCCAGGTAGTTGATATTACTTATAAACAACCTATTTATTTCAGTATTATCCTATCATGTTGAGCTATTAAGTGAGATTATTTGCTATTGTTAATATTGTTTATGATAATGGTGCAGAGGTTGTAAACACATTAAGGGATCACCCTCTTGGGTCTTGCAGAGCCCACAGTGTAGGAGGTTTCTTTAACTTCTCGTCAGTTGGTCCAAGTCCTTCAAGCTACCCTTGATTGAAATTGGGTCTTCCATAGGTAGATTAGAAGACAAACCTGGTTATAGTGTAAAAAGAAACCAACAGGTACAAGATCCAGGAGTGGTGCTAGTGGAGCTCACTAGAATCCTAGATAGATGCAATGTTAAGTTGTAGAGAAGAGATATTGCTTAGAATATGGTCCAATGCAACCAGTAGTTTGAAGATAATGCTACTTGGGAGGATGTGGAAGAAATAGAGTTCTCCTTCCCACATTTTCTTTCTTGAGAAAGAGACTTTGATAAAAAAAAAAAAAAAAAATTTGGATTGAAATATTATGATGTTTTGATTTGAAACAATATGATGGGTTTTTGAAATAGACATTATGCTTAAATTTTGATTAAATAGACATTGGGATGATGTCTCTTCCAAGAGGGGAAGGATTTCGTAACCCAATTTTAATGCATTTTTAATTATAATATGATAAATTGAATTATTGGGGAAATTTAATAAGTTGAATGGAAATTTTGATATTTTTGAAAAGATTGAAAGAAGTTGACCATTGTTGACTATGGAATCTTTTTAATTATCTTATATTTTATCAGGGTTGAATGCTACTAATGAATTTTTTAAGTGAAAGTGTGTTCAATTGCAAGGTGATAGGTTGTAGGATGAGAACATGATTGAAGGAGGATCATTTAGCATAATCGAACAATAAGATTGCTAGAATCTAGGTGCACACACCATAAAATCATGATAACTGCATTTAAAAATTCATGTAGAATATTATATTAAGTTGAATTGAAATGATTCAGTCATTGAAAAGATAAAATTCTGAAATCGAATACATGTGAAAATTCTTATTTAGTTTTCCATCTTGATTATGTGTATGTGAATTTAAAAGAAAATAATAGTGTGACTTAACATGTAAATGAATGTATGTATTTCTCAAGGCTTATTTAAAGGATAATAAAAGTCCATTGCATTTAAACATTTTTGTTTGAAATGAAAATAAAAGTTTATCCTTATTTAAATGTTAAAAATAAACATGAAAACATCTATATATTGAAGAATGTACATATGTGAGTGAATGTATATGAATATCAATATAAATATACATAAATATTTATTGTTAACAATTGAATTTGAAATTGAAATATTTTCATTATCAAATTGATAGATTTTAAATAAAATCATGAGAAAGATCTCATATGATAGTGAATTGCCACAAAAATTATGGAAAATATTATAATTTTATGAATGGGGTAGCTAAACATTAATGCCCATCAAGATTCGAAATGGTTCCTTAGTGTAGGCATAGGGAAAAAGAAGGAAAGTTGCTATTTTGGAGAGATATCATTGATGCCAATAGGAAATGAAGGTCTTTTTCATCGAGCTTTATGGAAAATTCATAGGGAAAAATCCTTGCATATAGAGGTATTTGATGTCTTACATTTAAATGTTGCTTTCCTTTGTACTTTTGTCCATCTCAATGCAAAAATTAAATGTTATATTGAAGAATCAATACAATCATATAAAATTTGTTGTCAATTTTCCTTATGAAAATATTTCATTGACTTAGATATATGTTACTACTGTGAGCATGGCCATATTGGCCTTTCTTTGCTTCGATATGCTTTGTTTATGTTTCAATAGAGGCTTGAAAGTTGAACATGTCATTCTTCGTAAGTTGTGATTTCATCACCCCTTCTATACATGTTTCATGTTCTTCTAATGAGATTGTGATGTTGAAATCTGCAACTTGCTAAAAACTCCAACACACACACTTAGTATGGTTAGTTTCTAAAAAAAAATAGATAACAACATCTCTATGAAATGACACATCAATGTTTCCAAATGCAAACAAATGACAAAAGCAAGCTAAATAAGCACATGAAAAACATGAAGTATGTTTATCTCATAGTGGATTGGTGCTATTGTGGAAAATAGCCCTTTCCCAACCCTTGATAAGCTTGATATTGCAAATGATGGTGGAAAAATTCAGTTCTCAGTTTAAGAGAATGACTTTGCATGAAGATTGTGGAGTTTTAGAGATGAAATGATAAAATTGTGGAGGATTTGATGATGAATGAAACCTTCCATTTATAGAATATTCTGATGAGAGAAATAGCCAAATGGATGAATGTGGGACAAATATTGGACCAATGAGATGAGGACACTTGTCATCTTGTGATAGGATGAGGAATGAGCACATTTTGGTCAATGTGCCAAAGAGAGGGAGATTTCAAATTTGAATTTCAGAGTTAATGCTGAGTTTGACCTTTGCAAGGGACATGTAAGAGCCATATAAGGCCTCATAAATGCTTTGTTGGATGTACATTTCCACTTTTTTTTTAATTCAAATTTGATGGAATATTCCTCAAAGATGCCATGTTGATGGAAAATGATGATTTTATAAATGAATAAATTGATTTATTGGTGCAAGTGGGAAAAGCAAGAGGATGTGACATGCATTAGATTAGATTTAATCTAGATTAGCTTAGATGATGATTATTTTATTTGACCCATTTGACTTGATTATTTTGATTTATTTAAATCAAAAGGGATGGAAGGTCATTTCAGATTTAATTAAATAAAAGGCTTGATTTATTTAATTAAAAGGATGGTGATGTTAGGATCAAGTTGATTTATTTAATTTAAACTGATGAATTTAGGAGATTGATAAAATAACTTGATTTATTTGTTGAATGGGTGAATATGACCTAATCGAATGCATTATGCCAATTATGTGTGTCCAAATGTTCTCCTCTTTGAAGCAATGTACTTGTTACATTGGTTCAAAGAATAAACTTGTCCTGATCAAAATTCAAAAAATTTCTAATTTTTTCGGTTGCTCCAGTGGAAAGATGTACACCAGTTCATTGCCCCCTCAAGAGATTGAGTGAATAGATTCTATTTGAAGGTTGATCTCGCGATAAAGAGGTTCAAACTGGATGGTTATGGATGATGATGCAAATGAGACAGTTTTAAGATGCTTAGAATAAAAAATCTATATTATCTTAAACAACTTAAATGATGATATGATGTGAGATGGATGGGATGAATGATGTGATATGCCATGATTATGCAAATGTATGATTTTATGAGATGCTTAGACTAACAAATCTATATTATGATGATGATTATGCATGTGAGATGATATGCAGAAATAGTGATGGTTCATGGATGCAAGATGGGTTCACTAGTGATGATGATTAAATATTCATGGCGTGATGTTATTACAAAAAAAATATGAAACTAGGAATGATATGATGACAAGAGGATCCAACAAGTCCATGATCTGACGAGACTTTATTAGTGATGATGATGATGATAGATGGTGATAATTTTCTTATCAAGGATTGGGACTTTAAAAAGGGCTACTTACCTTATGTTTGATAACACACATAAGCACAATGCATCAAGGTATAAAGAGCCAAGATGGCATTGTACCTAGTGTGATGGACTTTGACTCAACAAACAGATAGGAGTATTCTTGTTCACACTTGACATACATAAACCTTGTTAGGACATACTTAACAAAGCAAGTATTCACCAAGTTATTTTACAAGAACATCCATCAAGCACAACAGACAAGAGATAATGACCATTGCCCTATTCCTATCTCTCTAAATCCTTCGTTCACATATCATAGAGAGGTCCTTGAAATGAGCGCAATAAGATAAATCAAAAGAAAAGATCAAGTATGCAAACAAATCAATGTTCTTCATACCTCTAGCAAAAGGGATTTGTTTTTATAGGAGAAGAATCCAAAGTGATATCCAAAATGATGCCCATTGTTAGAACGATATATCCTAGGACATGCATTGTATAGGATGATGATGGTTTGATAGGTTGATTGACATGTTTGCAACTGATCAAGAGTTTGATTTTGCGTTTAACAGTTTGTTGCTACGATTTTCATTTTGTGTTTGAAGTTTGCTTCTGCTAATTGTTGTGATTGTTTATGTTTATGTTGCCAAAGGATGAAGGGAATGATCCGATTATTATGGATGATTGATTATTTTGATTGAAAGCGAGATGAGATAGATGGATTTTTTCAAATATTTGGATTTTTTTTATAGATTTTTTGGAATGTTTTGAGGCTATTTTTGGTATTTTTAGATTTTTCAAATGTTTTGATTTTTGATTTTTGCGATATTTTGGGGTTTTCTACAATTTTATGAATGTTTTTGGATTTTTCATTTTTTGAATGTTTTTTGATTTTGATGTTTTTTTGAATGTTTTTGGATTTTGATGTCTCAAGGGCTGATCAAAGAGTAGCCTTTCCTACATTTAACCTTAGAGATGATAGTTTTAATTCCAATGTTTTTGATGTTTTCTAACTTTTATGAATGTTTTTTGTTTTTTTTTTATGTTTTGGATTTTTTTGGATTTTTCGCACTATTTTGATGATTTGGATAAGGATATGTGTGAAGATATCAATGCTCTGTTTGGGAATTTTTGCTAAAAACCAAGCTAAGGTTGATTGATCAGATCAATGGATTGATGATGATGATAACATTGTTGAGGATGCACAATAATGCAAGGATTGACTGAGCAGGATTGATGATGATAACATTTTTGAGGATGCACAACAATGCAAGGATAGTGTTAAGAAACACAATGATTAGGAAATATGTCTACAATATGATGATGGATTGATGATGATTTGATCAGGACTAATTATGATAACATTGTTGAGGATGTACAACAATGAAAGGATAGTGTTAAGCAACACAAGGATATCCTAATGATTTCTTGATTGGATTTGATTGATAATGTTTCATGAAGCTTGATTTTGGAACAAAAGTTGTTTGAATGATTGTATGTGATGTTGATGTTCAAATTAGATGTGATTGATATTGATTTTTTGGATCAATGTTCGATAAAAGATGAAGACTAACAAGGAAGATCTTCTTGTCAAAATGTGCCATGGGCTAGTGATTCAGATTTCTAATTACAGGTGCTTGACCAATTTGATTTCTCATTTTGTCAATGTTCGTATAACCACATAAGTTGGAGGATATAGATCAAGATTTATTCCCAAAACAAGATATAAATATTTGTGCCCAATATCTAGTAATGTATGGAATGGGATGGGTGGATGCTCAAATAAGTGTATGGATGGATGGATATGGCAAGCATGTGAAGGATGCCAAGGATTATCTTATGATAAGATAAGGTGTTCGGATAAAGAATTCTCATTTGGATAATGCTTCATAGCTCAGATAATGTTGGATAGGATGAAAATGACCCATGTCAAGATTTTTACCATAAGTAAGCGTAAAGTGTGCCCCAAACTTCATCAAGATCAAGATAACTGAGATGATGGATGTAGATATATGGAAATGGATTGGATCAATGGTTTATGGATGAATGGATTTATTATGGATAATATGGATGGGATGAGAGCTTTCAATTGAATTGGCATACATAGATGCTCGATTCTACACATGATACCTATTTGCTAGGTTTTCATCATGGTGTTGCCCAAAGTGCCACCGTAGTGGTTTTCACTAGAGGACAATTTTTATCTTTACTATTTTCAATCATTTTTCTATTTTTTTTTTATTTTCATATTTTTTAATTTTTTTGGTTTTTCTGAAAGATTCATGTTGACCCACCTAGTGGTGTTTATTTAGATGCTTCTATGATAATGTGCCATCGGTATCCTACCTGTAGAAGTTGTTTAGCTAAGATATGTGCACTTGAATGCAGCTTTTTGGATTCTTGATCTGCTTCATTGATACCAAAGTTAACTCTGTTTCTATCCATAAATCATGATAGAGTGCCTTTAGAATCCTTATTATGAAGGGTTGTTACTAATACATGGTCAATTTCAGAATTAGATATCATGTGTGGAGGCATGTATGGAGTGTGTTTAGGGATAAAAGATGGATTGGTTGACAGTTTGGAACATTTGGCTTTCCAAACATTGGAAGATGAGCAATGATGGGTGGATACGAAAGTGTGCGTGGAATTAGGACCAACTACTTGATACACTTTGTATGTCGCTTGAAAAGATTGCTTCTGCTTTTGCAGACATATTTGATGGATACTTTTCCCTTTTTTATTTTTCCCCATAGTTTCTTTGATTGATGGAATTTAATAGCCATAATCTTTCTTTGTATTCTTTGGTATCCATATGTATTTGATTTGTCCATTATGATTCTTGGCTTCTTTTTCTTTGATATCATTCTTCATATTTTGATTCAATTCTTTCTTTTGACGTTGGTCCCAATTCATGGATGGGGTAATGGGTGGATGAAGATTCATGACGTGGTTGGTTGTAGTATTTGCATTGGTTTCATGATAAGGATTATTTGTGCTCCCTATGTTGATGTTTGCTTGAAACATAGTTGCCCCTAGTATAGTTGAAGTAGTACCTTCATGCTTTGATTCTGCCTATTCTAAGACGTCTTCTTCGGTAAACATGCTCTGACAAATGACCACTATAGATGACATTGTTTCAATTTTCTACTTTTCTAACTCTGGATTATACTGTTCTGTCTGACTTGTTTCCTTGAGTGGATAGTGTTGGATGTCTTTATTCATGATGTCCTCAGTTTGAGTTTGGGACATATCTGATCTTGATGTTGATAACTCTGTTTGACTATATGAATCAATAACTTGATCTTTTTGTGTACTAATATCAGGAGTAAAGGAATCCTATTATGAATTGAGATCATCTACATGTCCATCCATAGAAAGCATCTCATGGGTAGATGGAGGAGTGTGTGCTACATGGATATGATCATCTTGCATAGATAGGAGAGTGTCCATTATATTATTGTAGTATCTTGAGGATACAAATTCTTAATCTTGAATGATTTTGGAGTTGCTTTCGACATGCTTTGGATCAAGTTCTTGACATGGATCGGTTTCAAAGGATGGATTGCTTTCAAAGGGTTCTTGGATATTGTCATTAGACATGGTAAGTGGTTCAATATCCTCAAGTGTCGAGTTCAGGGTTCCTTCAATATCTATAACCATGAGGTTGAAGGGGATCAACATGTCTTGGAAAGGACCATTGTTAAAATTTTGTGAAAGATGTTGATCATTGTTTTGAATAAATCTTTGAGATATGTCCTCTAACTCATTAGGCGATGTAGAGAAATTTTTGGCATGATCATTGGTCGATGGATTGTGCATTATGTCAATAGGATCAAATAATCCTAATACTCCTTGAAATAGATCACTAAAAAGTGGCTCTTGATGTATGGCAAGTTGATAATCAGATGGGGTGGAAACATCTTCAAGGTGCTCATCGATGGAGAGATCTTGATCATTGTTTTCAACAATTGTGATGGAGGGATTTCCAATGTCTTCAACCATAGGGTCAAACAATGTTGAAATTTCTTGAATTGGATCATTGTTGGGTATTTTTGGTGGATTTTGATTATGATTGAAAAGTGATTCTTGACCTATGTTGATTTGATCTTTGGATGAAGTGGAAACATCTTCCATGTTTTCATTGATGGATAGCTCTTGATTATGTGATCATTTATTTGGATCGATACAGGGAGTCGTTAACATTGTGTTGAGATTTTGAGTAACATTTTCTTGTTGGGCTTTGTATTGGGCTTTAGCTTGTGCTTGCACTTGAGCCTGGGATTGTGCTAATTTTTGTGTGGCTAGATATTGTTGGATGGAATTTTGGTATGCTTGGTGAGATTTTAGTGCAATGTTATATTGTCTTGTTGCATTTTGTTTTGGTGGTGGTGGTGGTGGAATTGGGATCATGCTAGATGTAGTGATGGGTGGTTGAGATACTTTGGAAGTGATCATAGTGGTTTGTGATATGATGGGTTTGGTTGAGGTGATAGGAATGGTTAGAATGACCAAGGTGATAGGTCTTTGGGATACCATATTTTTATTTTTAAGGATTGATGTTGTCATTTGATTAGATACTATCTATTGGTGCAATGTCAGTGGTATATCCAAAGGATTTGATGTGATGACTTGATTGGTGTTAGGTGGATTGATTTGGATGGAGTGATTGGTTCTAGGTAAAGGGGGAAGTCCTAAACTAAGGAATGATGTTGATATGGGTCACAATGGTGGAGATGTCTCTTGGTGCAATGACTCAACCATTTTGGTAAGTGTAGCAATTTGATCTCACCAAATTTGTTCTTGATTTCAATCTTGACTCCCTTGATATAGTTGATTTGGATTTTGTTTAAGCAGATTTGGAGTGTGTACTTGTGTTTGATTTTGGACAATGTTCTAATTTTGTATGACACTCAAATTTTTCATGATAGGTTGAAATTGAACATTGTTCTGATTGGGAATCATATTGCGTTGATTTAGGTAAGTTTGATTTTGCATAGTGTCGCCTTGTCTTGGGGTTTTTAACATCTTGTTTGGACTCTGAACAACATTCGTATGATTTGCAAACATATTTATCCCAAATTTTTCTAGATTCATGTTTGGAAAACTTGTACTTGGTACATTCTCATTTGGCATGTAGGGATTTGGTGGGATGACATTGTTCATTTGAAGGCTCATGCATTGATTGTTTAGTTGACGGACTTGTTGGTTTGGATATAGATCTACCATCAGGAAATGTGTTCCAATCTTTGATTTGTGCATACTCATACTTGTTGTGCCATTGACATTTGTAGAAGGTAATGATCCCATCTATGAATTGTATAAGTGTGAGTTTTAATAATCAATCGGCATTGCAAGGCTTTGCAAGTTCAATTGATTTGAATTACTCATGATGTATGGATCAAGTTTATATTCCATGTTCGTCTTGTGTTTTGACCTTGTTGCAAAAGTGACTTCTAAGGTTCTTAGGACCAATGAAGAGATAAAGGATGAAAGGGGTGAATGATATGAGTGTTGAATGTTTAGGGACCTTGTATCAATGCTAGACTTAGGGCTTGATTTCGATTGTTTTAGTTGGATAATGAACTTGTAAACCCTAAGATGTTGAATGTGATCTTATGATGAACTTGTTCAAAGGTGTGCTAATTTAACTAGAGTTATGAGAAAGGATGCATTCCCATACTCCTAACTAAATAAGGTGATTTTTTTGGTTTGATGATCTACCCAAGTCTAGAATGATGTTTCCAAATCTCTAAAGTTGCTTGTGGAATGAATATGATAAATGTTTGAATGAATGAAGTGTTTAAATTGATCCTAAATGAACCTAAGAAGGACTTTCTTACTAGGAAAAGATAGTGAAGAGCATGCCTTTCTCTAAGACTAATTCAAAATCAAAAGGTCAATGTTTGCATGAAAACCATATGACCAAAAGATGCCAAGCACATGTGTGGGGTCCAATTGATTTAATCTTTGCTTAATGGATTCTTTTTACCATAAACACACTCTTGATTAGATTTCAAATCCAGATGTCTAATGTCTCAACTTTCCCCTTATCTCGTAAAGTGTATTATGTGGAAACCAAGGAAATTTGAGGCAAGAGTCAACTATTGTTGACCTTAGTAGGAGAAAATTGAGATGGAATCCAAATGTTTAGAAGCCTCTAAGGATATGAATACCAAGGGAAAGCAATAACATGTGAATTTTTTTCAAGGATATTTGCTTCTCCTAAGGGGTTTGAGATTTGATGCTCATGTTGAATGTTGGTTTTCAATGTTTTCAATCAAAGTGTTGTGTTTTCCAACCAAGAACAAGTACAACCCTATGGATGTGAAAGACAATATTTTTTGGATTCCCACTTGGACAATTCCATCTATTCTTATCTTTAGTGAATGGTTAGATGCTTGACCCCACTGGCTCCTCTCTACGACTCATTAATGTCAATCGGGGCAACCAAGCATCAACACCTATGAAACTCCCATGGCATGTTTTCCATTTCTACTAAAGACCATAAAAGTGTGGGGTGGCTTCAAAATGACTGTTCTTGCACCAAAAAATAGATTAAAGGATTTTGACAAATTCTAGCACACATGGGTTTTAATAATGACTTTTCGTTTATGGAGATTGACCCATATGACGAGAGTCCCCTTTCAGATCCATCTCGTCAGAATCAACCATGTGATATTGGTGTTTACTCCAATACCCACATTTGTATCCTGGTTGGAAATACTCTTGGCTTTATAGTCTTACCGGTTGAGTCATTCCCTTGGGTGAGTACTTTTTCCCCAAGGAAGGCCCTCTAGGATAAACAAAAGCAAGCAAAGAAAAAATCTATAACTCGATCAATCTTTGATGACACAAAGAAAGAGAATATATGAAATGATGTTCTATTCACACTTGCATAAGATTTTGTTCAATTTTAAACCCAAATCAAAGTGTGGAGGTAATTAATTACACAATTTAATGTCACCAAAAGCCTTTTGATTCTCAAGATCACAGTGAGGCACGAGAGAAGTGCATACATCTTTTGATGATATTAATTTGTGTAGATATTACAAAATAATAAAGACACACATTCATTTTATCCTTCAAAGCAATGATTTGATTTTTTTTAAGCATGAAAGGAAAGATGAAGATTTGATTGTTCAATTTGTAAATCTGAAATTGTAAAACTAGTGAGTTTGACTAAGTTCTTTTTAAGCCCCTTTGTCATAAAAATAAAAAAAATATTTTTTAAGAGCCCAAAAAGAGGTGCAAGTTGATTAAAAACTGAAAACTAAAGTGTAAGATGAAAGCTCCAAGCATTAAAAAGTGCTTTATCAACTCCAAATTTCAATGTTCAATTTCTCTCTACTCCAAGATTCTTCAAAGGTTGTTTCTTACTCTTTCAAATTTGCAAGTTCCATGTGCAAATGGAATCTAAAAGGTAAAGACATGAGGATTAATTGTTAAGAAACATTTTAGGAAATAAATATTGAAAGAAATCAATTTTAGTAGATGTGCTTTCAACAAAATTTAAAGATGATCGATAATCCTTCATTCTATTTTATAGCAAGATGAGATTGTAAGATGCAAAGACATTTTATCTACAAGCCCCATTAAAAATAAAGAACATTTAACAAGGTCTCACAATACTATAAAATGTTAGCCTAATTTATTCATCTACTATTTGATACCCTTGGATTCAAAATCCTCATAATTAAAACTCACAGAAGCTCCTAAAGTCGCCACTTCCAATGAATTCATTAGTCAAATACAAAAACAACCTATCCTATTGAAGACCGTTGCTTCCATTTAATTCCAACATAATTATAAACTCTATAGAAAATACTTCTTCCCTGCACTAAAACCCTTAGCTATTGTATAGGTTCATACTAATTATCTCAATTGGCTATTGTATAGGTTCATACTCATTATCTCAAGATGATACATAAATTGTGTTTGCTATCAACCATGTCGATGAAAAGTAATTTTATTACAGCTGCTACTTCAATTTATTCAAACGTCTATTTGAAAAATGTCTCAAAAAAAAGATTTTGGGAGGCAACTAAGATTAGATTTACATCGAAGATTGGAGATTTGACATATTTGACTGTTTCCAACTTTCTATACAAAAATATTGATTGTGAATCAACTGCATCATGCATGATGCATGTCCTAATCAATAGATACGGTAGAAGAAATGGCGATATTAGTAGTAGAAGCAACGGTGAGATCAATAGTAGTTAATGCAATCCAAAATGAGTAAAGACCAACATCAATGTGAATAATAAAGGGATTACAATCCATTAGAGTTAAGCTACAGATTTAGTCCAAGTTGTACTTACCTACTGTAAGGTGTGTTTCAAATGTTACTCACTATATTAAGGCAATGTACGTGACATGTTCAGTCATAAAATCCACAGCCATATTTTTTTTTTGGGAGACTTAAGATTTTGTCTTTGAAATTATCTTCACAAATTGCACACCAATGGGAGGTGTGAAATGAGTTCCATGATCTTTGACCAATGTCCTCTCTACCTGCACAATAGATTACTTGTTACTTTGTCAAATTCATTACACTGGTGGTAAAGAAATGATGGTCTGCAAAATACACAAGCATAGAGAATACACATCTAGGTTGTTATTTGAATTGTCTTGCCTACATAATACACAAGTATAGAGAATGCGAGTGAGCTGTTTGACAGTCTAATGTGGAAGCATAGACAAGGAATGTGTGAATTGTTTTACAGTCTAATGTGGAAGCATAGACAAAGCGCGTGAACTATTTGATAGTCTACCTCAAAGAAATGTGGTCTCAAAGGTTGTGATTACTGCAAGTCATACACAAAATGGATTTTGTTGAAGAGGTCTTAGAAACTATCATGCAAATGCAAATCAGCAGAAGCTTAGACAAATTATGTGGACTATTTTCTAGGATGCATCAAGAAATGTGATCTTAAAACTACAATTATTGCATGATATACATAGAAATGGATTTGTTGCAGAGGCTTTAGAAACTATCAAGAAAATGCAATCTGTAGGTAAAAATTTGAATTCCTCAACATTTTTTAGCATCCTCCCTACATATCATATTACTCAAATCCACACAAGAAAATCCTACTTTACCAGACACATTCATTAGCCAGAGATTTCAAATCATCAATACTATTTGTTAATCATGAAATCTTATCTACAATTTTGAAAAGAAAGCATAGTAGTACTTAATTAAAGGAAACAAAAGAAACAATTTAAGGCCCAAAGACATGGGCTAATCAGGTGTTGAAAACAACTTGATGAAATACCCCATAGAAAATTTTCCCCTCTCCATCAGTAGATTCCTCCAAAATATCCATTTTCAATTCACATATTCCCCTCACCTCTTCTACAAGCCCATACCCCATGTGTAACTCAATGAATATCTGATGTTTGAATCCCTATTGGCACACATTCTATCTCTCTATGATGATGTTGAATGTGGTCCATGTTTGTTACATCAATCAATATTTAACCAGAAACAAAGATTATATATCCATTAGAAATTAGATAGGGATCACAAAGCAGGGTTTATAATGGAGTTGGACAATGATGATGATATTTAGAAACAACAAAACATCAATCAAATTTAGAAACGTTAGTAACAAATATATATCCAATAGCTCAGCCCTCCTTCTAGCGCCATTTATGTGATGGTGAAATCTACAACTTGCTAAAACCTCCAACACACACACTTAGTATGGCTAGTTGCTAAAACAAAACAGATAAGAACATCTCTATGAAATGATACATCAATGTTTCCAAATGGAAACAAATGACAAAAGCAAGCTAAATAAGCACATGAAGAACATGAAGTATGTTTATCTCATAGTGGATTGGTGCTATTGTGGAAAATAGCCCTTTCCCAACTCTTGATAAGCTTGATGTTACAAATGATGGTGGAAAAAATCAGTTCTCAGTTTAAGAGAATGACTTTGCATAAATATTGTGGAGTTCTGGAGATGAAATGATAAAATTGTGGAGGATTTGATGATGAATGAAATCTTCCATTTATAGAATATTTTGATGAGAGAAATAGCCAAATGGATGAATGTTGGACAAATATTGGACCAATAAGATGAGGACACTTGTCATCCCATGATAGGATGAGGAATGAGCACATTTTAGTCAATGTGTCACAAAAAGGGAGATTTCAAATTTGAATTTGAGAGTTAATGCTGAGTTTGACCTTTGCAAGGGACATGTAAGAGCCATGTGAGGCCTCATAAATGCTTTGTTGGATGTACATTTCCACTTGTTTTTCAATTCAAATTTGATGGAATATTCCTCAAAGATACCATGTTGATGGAAAATGTTGATTTTATAAATGAATAAATTGATTTATTGGCGCAAGTGGGAAAAGCAAGAGGATGCGACGTGCATTAGATTATATTTAATCAGGATTAGCTTAGATGATGATTAGTTTATTTGACCCATTTGACTTGAATGTTTTGATTTATTTAAATCAAAAGGGATGGAAGGTGATTTCAGATTTAATTAAATAAAAGGCTTGATTTATTTAATTTAAACTGATGACTTTACGAGATTGATAAATAAACTTGATTTATTTTTTGAATGGATGAATATAACCTAATTGAATGCATTATGCCAATTTTGTGTGTCTACAGAGATAATCACATGGCTTTCAGGTGAGCCAATAAGCCTATGACTGGAGAAAATCCATTTTTATATCAATACCATCCTTTTGAGTGTTATATTTGAGCCTTTTATGGCTTGCTAGCCAAGCGATGCCAAGGAAAGATGTTGTAATACTATCAGCTATAGTTGTAGTTTCATGCATGAGATTTTTATGCTAATCTATGGCTATTAGATTACATATGAATAGCAGTGTTGTTTTTTTTGAAAACAATATGGAAAAATCTTTTATCATTCCCTTATGGAACAATAGTATTACCTCTATTTCTTTTCTTTTACTATTGTATTTTTATATCAACTAGGTCAAATATTGGTCTATTGTAGCTATAGGGTGTTAAAAATAAATTTTAAACTTATCGAGTAGAAATTCATTACTATAGTAGAATTATGTCAAAATCAATCTTTTCGAATGATGGAGCAATGATGGAAATGTTACACTTTTGTTTAAATTATATGAATCGATCTGATGGATCAAACAAATGCATAATATTGATCATAGGAAAACCCTTCATATCGATGTGTGTGTATATATATATATATATGTATGTATGCATTTATGTATATATGTATGTATATATATATGTATGTATATATATGTATGTATATATATATATATGTATGTATATATATGTATGTATATATATATTTGTATGTATATATATATGTTTGTGTATATATATATAGATATATATATGTATGTATATATACATATATATATATATATATATATATATATATATATATATATATATATATATGTATGTATACATATAGATATATAAATATAGATATATATATAAATATAGATATAGATATATACATATATATATGTATGTATGTATGTATATGTGTCTATATATATTTACATGCCATTTATTAAACCTTCTTCTAATTAGGTCATTGATATTTATTGAGGTTACATTGAAGCATTTATCTAACTGAAGGTCATTTCTTGGAGTGATGAGTGTCTTGATCATTAATTATTTTCTTGCTATAGGTAACATAGGTTTTGTTGGAAGAATGAAGAAGCCGCCCTCTGGGTTTGTTGTAATTATGCCAACATTGGTTGGTGATTGACTAAGTAATGGTGTGTCCATGTTAATCCCATATTTTGGTCAAGAAATACTCTTAGTAAAAGTTAATCCTATGAGGTTTTGATATGTTTCTCAAGAGTATCGGTTATAGGTTTAAACAATTTCTTTATCTAGTTTGTGTGATCCAATTGAGTTATAAAAGTGACTGTATTTTTGTATTCTTTTGTCCAAAAAGCTTATGAACTATTTTTCCTTTGTGTGTTCCTTATTAGGTCCGGGTCAACCTAATGTTTGGATAACACATTATTTTATATGTGCCAAAATGAATTTTGTATTGATTTGACAAGACATTTTGAACATTGGGTGTTCACATTCAATTAGGCCAACCAAATTGTTACAGGAAAACATGAACATGTATATATGTGTGTGTATGATGGAAAAAAAGAGATATAGATAGAGATATAGACATAGAGTATGGTATGTGAGCAATGTGACAAGTGTGATAGTGTGAAGTTAATGGTAGTGCTTGTACATTGACAATCAAAGCATAATTTTTAGTATTTTTAGACCCTAACTAAAAATAATTTTTGTACTCTATAGGTCCACTTCTTCAATTCATTTTTGGTAGTGAGCCACACCATTTTGTATCCTAGCTATAAACCATGTTTTTTATTCAAGCTATTAGCCTTTCAAGGATAGCGAGTCCTTGAAGTGAGCACTATAATATCTTATGACTAGTTATAATATATTGTGAGCCAATCCTAACCATGGTTTTTCCCACTTTGGGTTTTCCACATAAAAATCTTGGTGTCAATGTGCTATGATCTCTTTTATGTTTTTGTTCACTATTGTGGTTATATGTGGATTTATAATTGGATGGATAATAATTAATTTTTCTACAAAAATATTGATTCACCAACACTCTTAGTATTCGATGTATTCAACAATTGGTATTATAGCTTGGTTCCTCTAAAAATGTCTTACATCTTGAGGAAGGTCCTAAAATTTGAATACGTGGCTGAGAAATACTATTTTGTTCCTCTAGAAGAAAACTCTCTATCTAAAGAAATCAATGCTACTCTTGAGGAATTGGATAGAAGTGAGGATGAAAAGGAAACTATGAAAGGAAATCTAAAGGAAGCAAATCATTGCATTAGGAAGTTGAGAGAGTAGATCAAAAATTTCAAGGAAAGGCTTAGAGAAGTTAGTGATCAACTAAAATATCCAATGAAGACATTATTGGACTAAAGGGGCAAGTAGAAGAGAAGAAGCAAATTGAGGAATGTAAGAAATTTGAGATCAAAAATAAAATTAATGAATGTACAAAGTTTGAACAAGAAGTAGTAACCCTAAGAGATAATCTAGAAAAAGTGTAAGGTCATGAAGAAATATTCAGGACAAGTTCTACAATGCTTGATGAGTTGATTACATCTCAGAAAGTTGTTAAGAATAAATTTGGTCTATGACTTGAAGAATTGGTGAAACCCATTTTATTCCTTTATCATAGCCTAGTACATCGCTATTGCATATCTCTTTCCCTCATTCCATCCTTGGATTGAGATATTTAGGGTTTCCTTGAATGAGAAATGAAGAAAACTTGTTGTTCTATGTCCTAAACTATAGAGCGACTATTTTCTAACTTTCAAGAGGTAAAACATTTGGGTATCAAAATAGTTGAGAAAATCTTGAGCCCTTTTGTTCTTGAAGGGGTTATGATCCAGTTAATATGTGGATCTCATACTTACATTGAAATGATTATTATCAATATTAGTATTTACGTAACTTTACTATTCCTACAATTCCTCTAATCACAAATGGGAAGGCTACATTACTCTTAAAATCTTGTATGATAATTCTCAAGTATAGCAAGGGCAAGAAATTTTTTAATTATCCTCCTTTCCCTTACAACAATATGGTTGTTGTAAATAGGAAATTTTTCAAGATTCGAAAATAAATTGAAATATTTATAGCTTAACCTAATAATAGGTGAATTAAAATATGATCCCACACGGTGGCTTATGACCTAGCTAAAAATAATCAAGAACAATTACATTCATAAGTTCACACTAGAGCCTCAACCATAAGTAGAAGCTAAAAATAGACCAAAGAAGTGGTATAAATATATGTTGATACATGAGATATTACAACCCCTTTTCCTACCCCTTCACAATAATATCAAATGTTCTAGAAGAAATTTTTTGCATATCACCCATTTGTAAAAAAATGCATTCTTTGAAGAAGGTAGGTTGGAGTGAATATAGAATAAGTAATTGGTGAAAATATGGGCAAGAAGTTGGACAGATGGTGGACAAAAAAGTCACTTTTGTTGGGCTAATAATTGGGATGACATATATGAGAAGGATAATTTCAATCCTACCTCTTCCTTCACTCCAAAAAAACCTCAAATCCAATTAAGTGAAACAATAATAATATCATTTGGTGATGAAAAAGGAGTAAAAATCAAAATAGGTCCATGTTTCTAAACCAAATAGCTAATTATATAGGTAGATTTTTTGATAGAAAAATTCACAACCTATGCATTTTCTCAACCATATATTTCATTTAAAAGTATCATGACTCCATTATAATGAGTATTTCAAAGAAAAAAAAAGAAACAATTACCTCTAGCTCTTATTGAAGAGGAATATACCTAAAATGTCTTACTGAGCTAAGAATGAGAGGTTCCATCTCTACAAAATTAACTATGAAGTACATTGTAACCAACAAAGAAATAATAAAATCACCCAAGAAAACTAAAGGAAAAACTAATGACTCCTTTGAATCTTAGTAGATTCCCACCACAAATTGTAACTTAGTTTAGAATACCAAAAGTGGAGGTGATGACCTAGAAGAGGAGAAAGGGAAAAATTGATAGAAGTGATGATCTGCCAATGAAAATGGGATATGAAAAGTAGAAAATGGAATAGCAAAGCATACAAGACCAATTAGAGGCTTGTATAGAGAAGGTACAATAGGTTCCACTTTAAATGTCTATCTTCCCTCTCCTCCTAGCTCTATCCCTTTTAAATTCTTCTTTGGATTCCATATTGAATTAGCACATAAGCAAATGATAAATTGTTGGTTAATCATTTTTGGAAATATTTAAGATTTTTAGCATCAAATAAAAAAGCCTTTTAGCATCAATTAATAAATATTCAGGACAAACCATGAAGGAAAATAATGAGCAATGCTAGGGCTATCCAATTAATAAGTATACACGTGAATAAGTGAAGCACAAGTAATCAAATACATGTAATCCCTGAAGTATACACATGAATGCATAGTATATTCACTATTACAAAGTTTATACATGAATACAAGGTATACACATGAAAATAAATAAGTCACAAAGTATACACGTAAGTTGTAAAGTATACACTTGAATACATGTAACTCATATCTATTGAAGCATGGATTTATAATGCAAATATTAACATCATAAATAAAAATATTTGTAGCCATGTAAGAATACATCAATATATGTCCAAATATGCCATATAGGCATACAAAAAATGACCCTATAATTAAAATTCATTACCCTCTATGGACACGAAAAAATGTAGCCCTTCTACTTTTTCTCATGTTTAGGCCTTTCTAGTTGTTTTTTACTTGATTTTGTCTAGATTTAATGTTATAATATGAAATTAGGTCTTGAATATTTAATTCATTAAGTCTTCCAAGGTGTCTTTTTAAGGTGTTGTGAAGTGTTGTAAAACATTTATACACTTTTCTAGACTCTTCTTATCATAATTCATCATAATAATTTCACTTTATCACTTACCTAAATAAAATTTTTGACCCCTCTTAAGTGGTTTTTTAAGGATTTTCCTATTAAACAATATTTCATGGGCCTAAAACTCTTGAAATCCAATAAATTTTTCCTAGGTGTACTAATTTTCCACCTTGGGCAACTTAGTCCCATGTGGCACAAAAATCAAAATAATTTCAATTTCTTGGCAAGATTTTGTCCTTTAACCCTTGAGGCTATCTTGTCATGTGTTTATTTTTAGAAATTTACAAAAATCAAGTATAAATAATGGTTTTTCCCCTCATTTTACATCTCCTACAATATCATACTTTCTTGTACTCATTTAGCATTCTATCTTTCAAATATTCAAGCACTTTAAGCTTAATCAAGTCATCCATTGGTGCTATTCATTGCATATCTTCATATTTTCATGAAGGGTTTTGTAAGTTTATGAGACTGATATGTTATTTTTTTATCATTCTCTCTACATTTCATTTCATTTTATTGGGCTTGATTACGAAAGTGGGTTTGACCAAGGAAAATCCTTATAATCTAAACCTCAACCATTTTTCCCCTTTTGCATGTGTGTTTGTAGAGTTTTGTATGCATATTTATCAAGAAAATAGGTGTATAAAGGTGTTCAACAAGTAAAAAAAGTTTTTTAAGTCATCACAACCCTATTTCAAGTTTGGATATATTCTACAAATCAATTTTTGAAGATTCAGATCCAAACCCACATTTAAAAAAGGGATTGTAGACTTGAAGCTATAGGATACAGTCTAGAGATTCCTGAAACCTATAGGAGGACTAAATCTTCCCTCCTGGTTATTTAGTTCCACTTTAGTACTAGAATAGTGATTTATGTACTTTCAGACACCAATCTGGCAGATTCTTGCTTTAGGAAGTTTTCCCATAAAATGGACTAAATCGCCCCATGTAGTGATTTAGTCTCATCAGGCTTCAACAACAGAATTTCTAGAATTCTAGAGATCTCTACAATCTTCATTCAGATCCTCTTCATCTTCTAGGTGCATTCATTCTGGTTGGTAGCTTTCCTTATAGTTTTATTTGCATTTTTAGATTGTTTGTTTCATGTTTGCATATCACACTATGTTTTCCAAAACTTTATAATTGTTATGTTTTGCATCATAATATCATTCCATTTTCAAATTAGTGCATTAGTAAATCTCATTTAGCCATCATTCATCCCATTTACATCTCATCTTTGAGTGGTAAACAACAAATTTTAACCTTATTCCTTGCCTTTTAAGGTGAAAGATCCTATAAGCATAAGTGTCCAATAGAGATTGTTAAATTATTTGTTTACATTTTGGTGAACTTGGACTACCTTGCATGATCTTAACAAGACTCCTTTGAACATTTTTACATTTTTACATTTCTTGCCACCTTTCATAATGTAGCTTGCAAGCCTGTGGTACCCTTTTGCATTATGTTCATGATTTCTAAGCATATGATGCTTTGCTTGTCTCATGAAGCATGAACCATCATTTTTCTTTGTGGTTCCTTATTAAAATTATCAAGAAGAATAACTTTGATATGGTTGAGTAGGAAGCCCATTCTGATGCATGAATTTCCCCATAGCCACCTTTTTATGGAACTCTCACCCCGTAGATAACCAAAAATTTTGTGGCCCCAGTGTGAGTACACTTGGGATTTCTCACTCCGCAGATAGCCAAAAGTTTCATCGCCCTAGAGTGAGTATAGATTTCTTTTCTTTCTAAACAAATAGCCTAGATCTAATCCACAATGAGTTGGGCAAACGATCGAAGCTTTTATCTCATCATTTGTGTTCCTTTGTGTTTATGATTGGTTTACCATGTGATCATGATCTTGGGGGCTTGCTCATCCTTCTTGATTATTGACATTTCATCTTACTAATCATTAGTACATTTGGATCTTTTTTGGTTGAATGATCAGCTACTTTAGTGTGAGTTTGAAGCAAGTTCATCCTCTCACTAAAGTGGGGGCTAAATATGGACACGGAAAAAGTAACCCTTATACTTTTTCTCATGTTTAGGAATTTCTAGTGGCTTTTGACTTGATTTTCTCTAGATTTAGAGTTATAATATGACTTTAGGTCTTGAATATTTAATTCATTAAGTCTTCTAAGGTGTCCTATGAAGGTGTTGTGAAGTGTTGTAAAACATTTCTACACTTTTTGAGACTCTTCTTATCATAATTCATCATAATAATTCCTTTTTATCACTTACCAAGTCTTGTTTTAAACTGTTGTGAAGTTTTGTAACAAAATTTCATGCTTTTCTAGACTAATCTTCATTAATTTAACCCTTTCTTATGTTTAAATGACCCTCTAATACACTTTATAGGCCCCCATAAGTATGTTTTTAAGGATATTCCCGTTAGAAAAAGTTTAATGCCCCAAAAAATCCTGAAATCCAATAAATTTTTTTTAGGTAGACTAATTCGCCACCTTGGGCGACTTAGTCCCATGTTGCACAAAAATTAAAATAATTTCAATTTCTTCATAGGATTTTGTCTTCTTAACCTTAAGGTCAACCTGTGATGTGTTATTTTTGGGTAATTTACTAAAATCAAGTATAAATAATGGTTTTCCCCTCATTTTACATCTACAATCTCATACTTTCTTGCATGCATTTAGCATTCTATCTTTCAAATATTCAAGCACTCTAAGCTTAATCAAGTCATCCATTAGAGCTCTTCATTGCATATCTTCATATTTTAATCAAGGATTTTGGTAAGTTTATGACACTTACATGTTATTTATTTATCATTCTCTCTATATTCCATTTCATTTTATTGGGTTTGATTACCAATGAGGGGTTTGATAAAGGAAAACCCCTATAAGAGGAATCGATTAGTCTAAAACCAAAGAAACACAAAGCTCCATTTCCCTATGAACATATGGAGGTGTTTCTACTCGCAACATCTAAAAATTAAACAATAAATTATTCAATCACGAAAAACTACAATAGTAATGAAGGTCATGGCTTATAATGTATGAGATAATGAATAAAATTTTGAGTACATTTTGAACCATTTATTTATTACTATCATGCTTACTATTTTCCCTATCCATAGATTTTTTGAGAGAACCTTGTTTAGGCTTTTATCCATGGGAGAAAGGTAGTAAATCATTTGATAGAATTCCTTAGAAGACATGTACAAAAAATGTGGTAACATAGAGAAGGCATTGAATTTGTAAGTGTGATCCTTTCCAAGGTTAAACTTATAGGATCGTTTGACCTTACAATTAACTCCTCAATTTTTATTTTTGTTGTTTTTAATTTCCCCCGTTAAATTTTCTTGAGTTCTAGGAGGATGTTGAGGAATTGTTAGAGTAGTTTTTTGTTTTAGTTTTTCAAGATTTTATTCATGTGATTGTTCATGAGGAGGAGACTTATTTTGAAGAAGAATTTCGTGTTGATTTTCCACTCCTATAAATTAAAGAAATGAACATAAAAAAAAAAAAATTTAACTATTTTTAACAACAAATTCACAAAAAAAAAGAATGCTTACTCATTCGACCTCCCCGTTGACATGGTAGCATCTTGGAAAAGAAATTGCAAACATTCAATGAAGAAATTGTAGGATTTGACCTCTCTAGGAACATGAGCACACAATGATAGGGTTTGTTTTCCATAGGCTAAGAAAATATGATAGTTCAAAATAAAATGAATTTGATTTTCTTTTTCTTATTATAATCGACTATAACATGAGCATTTTATAAGGTTGGTGTGACCAAGCCTTAGGATTAGTGACACCAACCCATAACATGATTTTTTAATAATTTGAGCACCTTATAACTTGCTCATGTTATAGCCTTTTAATTTTTTTTAAAAAAATTGGCCACTTTTTGGCCTCTCAACTTTTTGCACCCACCCATACAAAGTATATAATATATAATATATAATTATTAATAGATTAGTATATAGTATCTATTAGTATATTATATATTATATATTACTAATAATAATACAAAATATTATAAATAATGAATGTAACAGATATCTATTAGAAACAAATATATGTTTTATATGAAAAAATAATTAGGCTCGATATTTTCCTTAGGATTTGGCTCAAGATTGTCATACCTAGAAAGTCAACTAAAAAAAATGTTTATAAAATATTCATAGTTTTCAAAAATTTGCCCTTATAAATGATGACATTTTTTTATCTGAATTTGATGGTACAAAAAGGGTTTATTAAGTAAATTGTTAGCTTTGCATCAATATAATATGTGTCTTACCTTAAATTTAATAGACAATCATTATTGTATTTTTAACATACATTACAACTAAAGTCCTGATTGATAGGTTGATTGAAAAACTTCTATAATTTTCAAACTATTTCATTTTTTTCAAATCTAAAAGATGTGTCACATTTTATGCTTCACATACTATAGGATAAAAAAAAATCATAAATTCTCTACCAAGTTATGGTGGTCAAACAAACACATTTTAATAATTTTAAAATGGTCTAATAAAAAAATCATAACTAACTATTTACTTGCAAAAAAATTACAAAAAAAATGTGGCACATTCAAGCATGTGTCTTCTACTTATATTGATTTTTTTAGGAAAAAATATTATTTTTTATTATACTTAGGTTGATCAGACATACACCTACTTTTTATCTTTTTCCTAAAAATTTAGTACTACTGCATTGAAATTTCAATTTTCACAAAATAGATTTACCTTTTTCCAAAAAAGGGCTATTAGCATAGAAACTACATTCAACTCTCTACAAATTATGTTCTTAAATATTTTTCAAATTATATTAATAACCTATTCAAAGTTTTATGTGAATTTTTCTAACTCTATTTTTCTTGATTTTCATTGCCACTCAGGGGCCTAATTTGGAACCCCATGATCCTACACTAGTCCAAGATATAGAGAGGCAAAGGTACATAGAGATACACATATCCATGGAGAGATAGAGATAGAGAGAGAGATATACATATAGGCAGAGAGATGGATAGAGAGAGGTAAAAGTACAAATTTGTGTCATAATTTTATAAAAGAAACAACCAATATTAATCATCCAAATTTTAAACTTGAAACACTAAAAATGAAATATGTTTTGAACTTTTAATTGATGTAAACTCATAAAATGTGTTTTTGTTAGTATATTTTATGTTTGCATTTAAAAATAAATAAAATATATATATATATACATATATTTTTTAATAAATTAATGCTATAATTTAGTTGTTGATAAAATGTTGGAAAATGAAGTTATATGATGTGCCAATCTTTATATAGTAAATTTTAATTATTTCCCTTCAAATTATTTTGTGTTTTTATAACTTGAAGCTTTAGTGCATGTATATTTTTTTTCAATTTTGATAAATAATATGTTTTCAATAAATATAAAAATGTGTATATTAAAACATAGTTATTTTCATTTGGTACCCAATATTATATTAAATATTTATCTAAAATTTAGAATAAAAATATAACATTTTGATATACATTATTTTATCTAGTGCATTATATGTTTTCCAAAAATTTTAATAAGTTTTACTATTTTTCTTTGACATGAGAATCAACCTAATATTTCATGTTGATAACTTACTTTTAATAAAAATAATGTGTGTGTTTGTGTGTGTGTGTGTGTGTGTGTGTGTGTGTGTGTGTGTGTGTGTGTGTGTGTGTGCGTATGTGAAAACTACACTTATGTATCTACAAAAGGGTGATTTTTATATTTTAAAAAAATATTATTTACATGAGTACGAGTTGAACATCAGTTTTCTCAAATAGTCATTATTTTTCAATAAATTAGTCTTAAATTAGTGTTACATATGCATTTAGCCTATAGTTTTAGTTGGAAAATTTGTGGAAATATATAACTTAGCAACAATTAATCTTACTATATTATTTATTTGACCAAAATTAATTTTAGTTAGAAATACTAAAAATTAGTTGTGCTAATAAGTTGGCTAAAACTATGACACAAATTTATATTTTTACCTAGAGGATAAATATGTAGAGATAAAGATAAATATGAGACATAGAGATATGTAGACAAAGAGGGAGAGATATTTATTGAGAAAATCAAAGAGATGGGTATGTGCAGGATCATGATAGGCCAAAAAGTGGCAATATGATGGGTATGTGTAGTGTATGTGGCTGACGACTTTTTTTAACCAAAAATTGATGAAATGAAAAGGGTTTTTAAAGGATATTCTTAGATTTCCACCAATATAAATTATGCTTTACTTTGAATTTAATAAATAATTATTATTGATTTTGTATTTGAATTATGATTAAATTCCTAATTGATAGGCTGATTGAAAAACATCTATTGCTTTCAAACGGTATTAGTTTTTTTGAATTTGAAACATGTGTCACATTCTATGATTCACATACTATAGGATTAAAAGAAAAATAATTGAGTTTTATGAATTTTTGACTAATTTAAGGTGGTTAGACATACAAATTTTTATATTTTTTTTAAGTTGTAATAAAAAAATCATAATTAATTTTTTTTTGGAAAAAAATTACAAAAAAATATGCATCACATTGGAACATGAGTCCTCTACTTATATATAAAATATTATAAAAATATATTATCATTTTATTGTGGTTAGGGTGGTTAGATAGACACCTGCTTCTTATTTTTTCCCTAAAATTTAAGTACTACTACGTTGAAATTTCAAATTCTCACCACATAGAATTCTTTTTTTAAAAATAAACCTAATAGTTTACAAACTACATTCAATTTTCTACAGATTCTATTCTTACATATTTTTTAAATAATATAGATAACTTATTCAAATTTTAATATCAATTTTCCTAACTCTGATTTTTCTAATTTTTTTACCACTTAAGGCTTTGTTTTTTTCATGATGATCTTGCACATACCTAGATGGAAATATATAGATAGAGAATTATAGATAAAAATGATAGAGTTAGAGATAGGGAGAGAAATAGATAAAGAGAGGTAAAGAGAGAGAGGGAGACAGAGAGGATAGAGTTAGAGAGGCAAAGAATGAGAGAGAGGTAGAATAGAGATAAAGATAGAGAGGGAGATATATATAAAAAGGAGAGGAGAGATAGAGAGAGACTAAGAGATTGAGAGGGATAGGGTGAAAAAGAGAGAGGGAGGGAGGCATTCATAGATATAGAGGAAGAGAGAAAGATAAATGAAACACACAAAGAGATAAAGAGGGGGGAAGGGATAAAAAGATATAGATAGAGAGAGTTAGAAAGAGGGAGACATAGAGAGGGATAGATAGAGAGAAAGAGGGGAGAGAAATGTAGATATTAAAGCGAAAGAAAAAAAGAGATAGTGGTAGATGAAAAGGTATATATATATATAGAGAGAGAGAAGAGAAAAATTTAAGAAACCCCCCTTCGGTGAAGATGTAAAATCCTAGTGAATCTTGTATACTTCCTAATAAAAATATTAATTTTAGTGGCAATTTTTTTCATTTTTTTGTGAAAAAAAAAAAAACTCCATTAGAAAATATTTTCTAATCGCTAGAAGTCTGTGGAAAATCCTAGTGAATTAAAAAAAAATTTAAACCACTAAAATAGTTTCATTGGAAATTAAAATCTATTCTCAAACTTGGAAAATATTTCTATTGGCGAATTAAACCTATTTTCAAAATAGAAAAAAAAAAGCGATTAATTCTTTTTTTCAAACTAAAAAAATGTGCATTGGTGATTTAAACCTATTTTCAAATTATTAAGAAAAAACATTTGTGAATTAAACATAATATCAAACTAATAAAAAAATTTCATTGGCGAAATGTCAGTGAAAATCAATATAACAATGATTGTTCGATGAATTGTTGATGGACAAATGTAGTTGCATTCCAGAAGTAAATCTATGAAGTAGTAGAATTTTGAATTAAAAACTCTAGAATAATATTAGAACCATTAGATTCAAACACATGGCGAGATCAAGGCTCGTCGCTCATCATGATAATGAACATGGTGGGTTGAAGGATTTTGGCGATGAGAGATACAAGAACTTAAGTGGTAGAAATATGCACATGCATACATTTTTTTTTTAAAGGGACTACCTAGGAAGAATGTAGTACCAAGGCTTAAAAACTTAAGAACATTTTACACAAAGGTTGTAAAGGAAAATAAATATAACCATGACCATTCAATGAATTTTTGATGGATGGTTGTATTTACATTCTGGAAGTAAATCTCTAAAGTAGTAGACTTGCAAATTGAAACATCTGGAATAACACTAGAACCATCAGATGTAGACACATGGCAAGATCAAGGATCATTTGTCTCTTTTCAATGCCTCGACTTACTACATTTCATTTAATTCAAATTTTCAATATTTTTGAAGAAAGTATGGTATATGTACTATAGGTGGTGATTAATGCCATATGAACATCCAAAGTGATTGATTGGACAAATCATAGCTTTAATGAAACAATATTTGTAATGATTTCATATCATTTGAGTGCAACTAGAGTCTGACAATTTTTATAGCTTGTCAACTTGAGGTATAGTTTGCATGTAGCTAGAAATCAATCATTTAAACATTTTATTTGTACATGTAAGGGTTAAGTTACATGAATCAATTAATTTGGTTTTTTGGTTTGTACGAATTCGGCTAATAGCGGCACTGGTGGGCCATATATAGGGATAGTGATAGTGGATAGTGTCATAAGGGTTTTCATTTTTATGGGATAATAAGGATTCAGGAAGAAGATGATGTGGTATTATTGGGGATAATCTAAATTCTCCTACCTCTAGTTATGTAGTTAAAGAGTAAAGGACCAATTTCCTTCAAGTTCAGAATGGGCGGAATTGGAAAGAAGTTTATTTGGTTCACCTAACTTCTTAGACAAGTTTTCAACTAGGATAAGGAGCTCTAATGGAGATAAGTGCTATCTCGATGCATGGACGGTATAGGTAAAAGATGGGAGCAATTTTACTAACCCTCATCTTTTGCATGACTTTGGTTCTCAAAGGGGATAAGTACATTTTGTATCTTCACATCTCTTGATTCTCTAAAATGGTTGGCCAAGTGAGTCCCTTGCATTTATTTCTAGAGCCACATTTTTATTATGTTTTCACTAGAAGAAGCTTTGGAATGATGCATTTATTTTTAGTGTCAAATTTGTATTACGCTATCACCAAGAGAAGCTTGGAAATTGGAATCAACTTGTATTCCATTGTCATGAGCAACAACTTGGAATAAAATATTTCTATCTAAAGTGAAATGTTATTTATACAAAACAAGAGTTTCCCTACTCTACATCTACTCATCTTCACAAAGATATGCAATAATGTAGCATTCTAATTGAGTTGTAATCAAATAAATGCTTGTGTTGTGTTAATCTTTGTTATTCATTTATAGTAAAGAGTTATTTTTTGAGTTCAATGCTTATGAATCTATTCAAATCAGAATTTTTTCCTTTAAGAAATTAAGTATTATCTATTTATGAAATAATTGCATGTATATTTAAAAGTAAAACATAAATTAATACAAATGAAAAAGAAAGTTGTCATCAAATTGAAAAAACACATTATAAACACTAAAATTTGTCACTCTTGTTAGGGTTTACCGAAGTGTTATTGATTTCTAATTTTTCATTGACCTTCTCCCTTGATTTATGGTATCATTATTAATTTTATTAATTCCTTTGCAACATTAAGTTACTGACCCCTTGGCCTTGATGTCAATCCTAGTACATTAAAGTTTAAAATAAATTTAAAACAAATGTTTATTATTTACATAATAAATTACTCAACTGTTCATTGAAAATTTGATGTATGGTTGTAATTGCATTCTATAATGAAATTTGCAGCATGCTAGGATTGTGAACTTAAACCTCTGGAAATACCCTTTCACTATTAGTTTTACAAAGATCAATAGTTTATAATTTGTTGTCAATGCATGACTAAATGGCTAGTGAAACAAGATTTGTAATTATTTTAGATCATTTGAGTGGCACTAGTGATTTTGAAAATTGATAGCTTGTCAACTTGAGGTACATTTTGCATGTATCCAAGCACTTAGAGTTCAGACATCAATCAAATTAAACATTTAAACTCTAAATGTAAGGCTTAAGTTACATGAATCAATTAAGTTGGTCTTTATGTTTGTGTGACCCATGATTATGACTATACCCAACCTCACACTTGACACATGTGTGGTGTACATAGGAACAAGGCTAGTACTGGCACTATTGGCTCATAAATAAGGATAGTGAGCACAACTGAAATCATTCAGGTAAAGGCTATAGTAATGAGTACAATTTTTGAATTTTCATAAGAGTTTTCATTTTGTAGGGTTAATAAGGATTCAGGAAGAAGATGATGTGGTATTATATGGGATACTCTAAATTATCCTACCTCTAGTTATGTAGTTACAAAGGGGTGTTGCCACAATAGTGGTTTACAATTTCTGGGAGATCCTAGTTTTTGTTGAAATCACATATTTTTAGAAAATATAATAATATCAGCCTTGAAATATTCCATTTAAAGGATTCCAATTGAAGAGGGTTTTATCAGACCACCTTAGACCAAGCCCCCTTGGATAGAACCCCGTTAGTTTTAAACCATACCTATAATGGAGTCTCCTTTACACCTATCAAAATGTTGATAAGAAAACACTTTGATTTAACTTTTGGGGGATCAAATGAATTCATTTAAAATTTATTTTTTTGTAAGTATATAGTCCTATTATAAGCTTCCAAAAAAATATAATTTTAATAAAATTTAATTTGATTATTATATTTATCTTTTATTTCTTGTGAATGTAGGTTTTTCACCAAAAATCAAGCTCTTTGTTCTACACATGTGGAAAAATAACAGATTATCAAAAAAAAATTGAAAAATATGAGTGCACTATATATTGAAGTCCTTGATCCAACAAAAAGAGAATTGCAATTGGTTTGAATTCAAAACTTGATTAAAGAAAAAATATTTAGTAAAAAACTATCTAACCAAGTGGAAGCACTATATATTAGAGTTACAAATATAAATTTGAAAGAATTAGAATTTTATCCTTCCAGGAAAAAAGTTATGTGTTATACAGTGGGTGTCACTTCTTAAAAATGTTGTTTTATGAAAAAAACTAGTTTTTGAGGGAGATTTAAAAATAAATACAATCTAATTCAAAAAATATTGAAAAAAATATATTTAGAATCTATATTAAAAATTTCATGAAACTATACTTTGCATCATCTTCA
>VDFB02281492.1:678158645-678171167 GCA_007258455.2 Sequoia sempervirens
AGCTGAAAAATGGGTTATGAAGGTGGTCCTTTGGGATCCTAAAGAAAATAATTTGATAAAGATAGCCTTGGTATTTGAGGTGAAAAATTAGACCTATGTCAAACAAGTCAATTTGTTCGAGCTTCAAATCCTCATCCTCATGGCCAGACACAATCATAACTAGGGCATGCCCAAGGTGGAGAGCTTAGTCCAACTGGCATTTCCTCTAGTGGCAATTGTATGGGTAGTAGTACTAGTAGTGGTCAACATGTGCTACAACAACAAATTACACATAAGGGGAAAACAAAACAATATATCAAAAAAACACTAGGTGATCAAGGCATATAGAAGAGGCAAAGGATTTTGACAGGTCAGAGTCACACTACTAGTGGATCCACCACAAATGAGTTATTTCCAAGTGCTCACCCACTACTAGTTAGTCTAGTTGCAACATAATTAGCAACTTCAAGTACTCCTATTGCTTTTCCATTCAAGCATTCCATTGTTCTTGTGTCCCTAGGTTTTGATTACATTGAAGAGTTTAAAGAGAAATCTGACATGAATAAGAAATAAAAGAAGAAATTGATGGAGAGTGTGTCTATTATGACTTCAGAGCTTGTAACAACCATGGTATTACCCACATTTGACACAAATAAATAAATCATGGAGTACACAATTCTTGCTCCCATAGTTGAAAAAAAACCAGCAAGTTACATGGCTTGATCTAAATTCAAAGTGAACAATATTCAATTGGATTTTTCTGGACTAAGAAATACTAACAAAATTCATGTATCAAAGAAGAATAATTAATTGGTGTAAACATAATTGCTAAAGCAAGATAGAGAGAAAAGAAGGTTGCAAACTCAAATTGAAAATTTCCAGGAAGACCTAGCAAATGAGAAAGCAAAGAGGAAAGTTGATAACAAGTGCAATGAATTAGAAAAAAGAATAAAAAAATCTACCTCTACATCAACAAGAAAAGAGGATAAGCAGAATGAGACTACAGTGAATGAACTGAAGAAAAGGCTAGATGAGAGCAAAAAGAAATATGATGAGGAAAAATCCACTTCATAAAAATTAATACTAAGCATTGTGAATGGAAAAAAATAGTGGAAACAAAAATTCAAGGAGACAAAAAGAAATGAAAGATTGGAGGTAGAGCTAATGGAAGAAAAAAATGAAATTAAGTCTTATCAAAATAAGTTATCTACATTTTGTAGATAAACAATGAGGCATATGAAACAAAATATCTAGAATGAAATAATGTAGAGGATTAATCATTTATGTGACATTTTTCAATTGATTAATGCTATTAGAAAACATCATAAGAATCTCAAAAAATATTTAGTGGACAACAAAAATGTGCTGGCATTAGAGAAATCTGAAAATCAAATTCAACAAATAGTTTACAAAGCCAATGAAAATGTTTTGAAATCAAAAGGGATTACTAATCGGCTTGATACATCATTGACATTGTCAAATATCATTGAAAAGTGTATGAGAATGTGTGAAACAAAGGAATATTTGCATTTTTCTACAAACAAATGAAGGTGGATGGAAAGGTAAGGAACTTCACAAAGCTTGGTTTTCCAAAGGCTTTTGACACAAATGAGAAATTCATTGGAAAGAATGATTTCAAAAAGAATATGGAGGATGCACTAAAGATTGATTTGGGCCAGTTTTCTCATAGCTTAGATGTGGTGAACTATTTGGATTCCATCAAACCATTGCTAACCTTGAATGCAAAATTGATTGAATAATCCAAGATAGGTTCCAATTTGAATCATGAATTGTTAACAAATCTTCATGTCAAACAACATCAGTTAGAACAAATAAGAATTCCATGACCTAAACAATAGAAGTTGCTAGAAAAGATGTTGCAGTAATTTTCTTTTTGATAATATGAGTTTCCAGGTTCCAACTCAGCTTTGTGCAAAGTTATCTTTGAGCAATATTTTTTATTTCCAATGCCTTTGTTTATTCCTTCATGTGATAATCAATAAAAAATCTCATATTCAAACTTTAGTAATGTGTTGATGTTCAATTATATGTATTATTTATTTTATCATTTGAAGAAAAAGTCAAGTAATGGTTTCAACTACTAGATACACTTTAAATGATTTCTGATGTTCACTGTAGTATATGCTACTAATACTATTGTTAATATGTTATTAAGAATTAAGTTGAGTTATGAATCATTGAGTACAAGTTCAAGTTTTAATTTTAACATAATTAAAATATGAACTATAAGGTTATTTTAATTCCAAGCATCCATAATATTAGTGAAATTTCATTACAATTCACACATCAATACTCAATCTCCATGACTACTTATCAAATCCACTAAACATTTATATGAATTCATGCTTTAATCAAGTTACTTTAACAAGTTCATTTAACGAGAGCCAAAATTAAAACATACATCAATGCATAATGACAAAGAAGTTTAATGAAATATCACTGATCATATTTCATTAATAATTCATGTAAAATGTTACAACTGGAGAGATGATAAACTTAAAATAAGGGAGAAAAAAAATCTTAGTCGCTACTCCTATGAATTTTATAACTTTTTCATGGAGTTCTAAATTTTCATAACTTCTTGATTCCCTGACTTGGTTCACTTGTTGAGTAACTGAATTACAAGTCTTTGTTGGTCATCTTTGTAGTTAGTTGAGGATGAGAGAGTTATTTCAATATAGAAAGAAAATGGTGAAGTTCATGCATATGTAACCTTTGAGTTATGGTGTGTGCATTTATTATAATTTTGTTGAGTAGTTTTTTGGTGGATTATGTATTATTAGAATTGGAATGATATATTTTAGGTTAGTTTCATTGTTGTGGTTACTATCACTCAAAGTCATCATTTTGGTGTTTTTCCTAACCTTATTCACTATTCCTTAGAGTTTTATAACCTTGTCATGATGTTCTAAATTTTTGTAACTTCCCAATTCCCCAACTTGGTTCACTTTTTTGAGTAGCAAGTCTTTCTTGGTCATGTTTTTAGTTGATGGGTCAAAGGTTTTGAAAACATCAAAACTTCAAACTTTGGTTCTAAGGTTCCAACTTTCAGCAACAACACAACATTATGGACTTACCTTTCCTTTCAAAGGCACCATCATCTAACATCTCATTGAATGATATGTATGGACTAACCTTGAGTTGTCTTTTTAGGAATTTCAAAAAGCTTGTAGGTTTAAAGGCTATCTTTTTGAGGAATGAAATTGAATATTGCAATTAATGCACGCCCTATCAAAAATAATGACATAAGTGTGTGGTGAAGTTTTACTTAGACATTTAGCCTACATTCTTGTTATTTTCCAAGTCCAGTACTTCTCAAGTGAAAACAACCTATCTTTGTGAATTTACGCTCATGTAAAGTGGAATTCAAAATGACTAGTTTGGCATGAGGGACACTAAAATTTCTAAAACATTTGCTAAGTTTTGCAACTGCATTTCCTTTTTTTGCAATGTACTCTTCTAGGTTTTTGCGTGTTTCTTTATGTGTTGGGAGTTCATGCAATCCATAATAGAAAATCATTGGCTCAGTGTAAGAGATATGGAGCTCAAACCATTTAAGTTAGAAGATTTTTTGGCATGCCTACAGAGTGACGAGAAGTTTGAGCTGAATATAAAATTGTTAGAAAGTGGGCTAGCTCATGTTGGAGGGTTTCTAGAAACTATGTTGAGTGTGGACTTGATAAGTTCATGTGCGAGAAGGTACATTCTAGATACACGGGAAATTGAAGCCACAGATGGGTTTGTAATTGTAGAAATTTCTGCCAAAGTTGTTTCTCATGTGATGAGGATTCCAGAAAGAGAACCTATAGAAGAAATCTTTGTCATGGTGTTAGGTGAATTTTTCAAAGCGAATGAAGACTAGTGTAAGAACTCCATGGCCAAAACATGGTTGAAGTTTGAAAGGAAAGGTAAGTCGCAACTACTGACTAAACTCAAAAGAGTACATTTTAAGGAAGAAATTGCATATGCTATTACTTTATTGCACAACATTGTTGGGAATGCACAAGTTGAGTTATTTGACGATTGGATGTGCCAATTTATCTTGATAATATGTGATGAGAACATTTTCATTGACTGGGATGAATTTATTTTCTTCCATTTGAATGAGCAATTAATTAATTTCCATAAAATTGCTACCTATTGTATGTGTTCTTTCCTGACATACATTGTAGCTATTCAAAGGTCCTTTTGGTCTTTGTTGGAGCTACAAGGAACCCCAACTTCTGATATTCCTATGTATAAACACTTTCCTTAGTTCACTAAACAATTTGCAATGGGTGATTTTTGTCATGTTAATGACAAATTTTTAATGGAGCACATGAGGAATCTAGATGGAAATCTAAAAATGTGTTCCCTTGAATCAATTTCTCTTATATCAAATTTTGGGAGTTCTTACATCCAATTTGATAATTTTTCCTATCTGAGAATAGGGGGTTTTGAGAAAACCCCATTGACATTACCTTGGTATCCTAAAGATTTATTGATATTTTGGAAGTTTTTTGACAAATGGCCATGGTTATTATTATGTATATGAACATGGGAAAACAAGGGTATATCTTCCCATTGAAGACCCCTTCTTTTATGTGGAAAACAAACCAGGTGGCTAAGGGAGTTGAAGGAGTTCTTGAGGAATATAACCTCTAGTATCTATCTATGAGAGCTAATTTTGATATTAAGGGTTTTGTGAAGTAGAATATCTAAGGAGGGAGCTTATATCAACATCACCCATCTATTAAATATTTATGGGAAGATTGTGTCGATGAGAAAAAACTTTTGAGAAGAGATTATATGAGGCTAATGCTAAAATAGATATAAGCTTTCAGTCTCTCATTTTAGATTTCAAAAAATGTAGTTGAGGATTCAACAATCATAGATCTTGGATATGAAAAATTGTTTGATAAATCCCACCCTAGGGTTGATTGGAGCCAAAGTGAAATTTCATATTTGAGGGTGTGTGCTACCCCAACACCTAAAATTACATAGGACTAGTTGGATGGGAAATGGTGGCAGGTTGATGGTCTTGTTTAGGAGTCTAAGTCATCACAGAAGAATGAACAGGGCTCTATGTAAGCATCTAGTGCAAGTGTATCATTGAGGACATCTTATGTTAGGTCCTCTAGTGAAAATTTTTAGTCACGAGGTGATGGTGATAGGCCAAAAGAAATAGTCAAGTTGAAGACCATTTGTGAACAATATAGCATGCTTTCTCCTACCCATAAGAAGAAGACCAATCAATAAAAACTTGTGCCTGCAATTTCAAATGCAATTTCGAAAGCTATCTTTCAACAGATCGTTGAAGATAATATCTTTCCTCCTCTATCCGAAGTTCCTTTTTCTCTAGATAATAATCCACCTATCACTCATAGAGATCGTAAAGAAACTATTAGTGGAAATGAAGATTTCGGTTTGGTAGTAGACTCCCTAGGATGGCTAAAAGAAGTAGTGGAGAAGAAGAGAAATCATATTCCTACAATGATAGTTGCAGTGGATACAGTTACAAAGTTACTTCAAAGCTCTTCAAAACCTAAGAAATCCAAGAGAATGTCAAGGATGGTGGCTGATGCTACTTCTAAAAATCAAATGTTATAAATTGTTAAGCCTATGAAGGATTTAAATGAAGATGCAATAATGGAGGTGAACTAAAAATTCACACATGTTGATAAGGGGCCTCCAACATTGGAAGGTTATTTGTACTATGCCAATTCTTTAGTCAATTTCTTGATTAAAAGAGTCAAAGAATAGAGGAAAGAAAACATAAAACTACTATCTCAAGTCCTCACATTGGGTAATTTTATTTCTTCGATGGCCACTTCTCTTAGAACTGATGAAGCCTCAAGATCTTAGGTAGAGGGAATCAATGTGCTCATCATACAACAAATTAAAATAATTTGAGCCATTCCAGATCTACTTGTGAGGGGATCGATAAAATGTATCAAGAGGTTATCGTCTTTATGAATAAATGTGTTCTCTTTTACACTTGAGTTATTAACAAGAGGAAGGAGTTAGTAACAAAACTTCAACAAGTTAAAAAGATCAAACTAGTCTCTATGTGTGCTCTCAAGAAATGAAAAAATTGATCTCTATGGATTGGAAGATAGTAATTGGTGAGAAAATTGTGAAAAGTCCTAAGGAGCTAGACCCTTCCTGGTCTGATTCATTGGAATGGAAATTGAATATGTATGATAATCTGGTGAAGGAAATTCATAAAACACTTGATCAATAATTTGAAATGTAGGTGGAAATTTAATATGATTGTTGTATTCTAGGAGTGGAAATTACTGGTGTGTTTCATGAAAGGATTCTAGATATAAAAGAGATCTCTATGAAGTTTAGAGAGATATTCAATAAAGAAATAGCTGATCCTACTACAATGACATGGGAGTCCTCAAAACTTAGAGGAATGTAGATCCACCTAAATTCTTATAAATTTGGAGAAGAGAAAATACGTAAGATGTTGGTTGAGTCTAAAACTACTTTGGTAAAATGGAGAACTAGGTTACAAATTACTACAATGCTAGGGAGGAACGAAATATTTGCAATTGTCACCAAATATCGAGATTACAGGTCCAAAATGAGGGCATAGGAAAAGGCATTGGAACATGAAGTGGTTGAAGTTCTAGAAGATGAAGAAGATGAAGTGGAAAAGTGATGCATAGTTATTTTCATGACAAAAAAAAACTTTGCTATTTTTACTACTTTTCTATTATTTTAATATGTAAATAGAATGGTAAAGTTCATGCATGTGCAATCTTTGAGTTATAATGTGCATTGTGTGGATTTATTGTGCTTTTGTTGAGTATTTTTCTAGTGGATTGTCTATTATTTGAATGATAGATTTTTGGTTAGTTTCATTGTTGTGCAATGTTTATCTGTAAATAAAGATTTTATGGTCATGGATGTGTAAGGATTTCTCAATATAATTTAGGTGATTTGGTAGTTTAAGCCTTTATTGTTTAAGTTGTGTGGATGCCTTTATAAATTATTTATGTTGAACTTTTAGCTCCTACTAGATTCTATTCAAGGAATGGGTTAATATTCCTTTCAATTTTTTATAAAAGATTGTGTGAATGGAAATGCAATGGGAATTTATAAGTAGTGTGATAAGTGTTATTCTTTAAAAATGATGCAAAATCACATATCAAATTCAATACCATGGAATACAATATAAAATATTAAATATCACAATTTCATGGAATACAATATAAAATATCATCAACTATAGTTTGGAGTATGATTCATGAATTGCAATATAAAAAAAAATCATGAAGTGTAATGATTCACAATTTCAATTTTTATTGAATACAATATAAAATATCATCAACTACAGTTTGGAACAATGGAAACTGATTCATGAATCATGAAGTGCAATATAAATACATAAAATCCACTAATTATCTTCAATTTCCTAAATGGAGTTAGGGTCCTCAAACTAGCATTCATCTTGATATAAAGTAAAAGAGTCATCTTGATTCTGAGTATGCTCTTCATTTTCGTCGGCCTATGTCTAAAATTCAACATTCATTGTGTGATTTTTGTCAATGTCATATGTCCCAGTCCCACTGCCACTGCTAGTGGCACTAGTACCAACCTTTGGAATTGGAGTGTTGCACAACACGGTCTATTTTCTTTCACATGTGGACCTCTAGATTGTGAGTTGCCTTTCAAAAAGAAAATTAAAGACATTATATGCTGTTACTTTCATCCTTAAGTAATTTTCCAAATTCTTGTCTAGTTTGTTTCATACCTTTGATTTCAAAAACCCCAATGTTCTGAAAGCTCTCTCATCCTCCACCAACCCCAATATCATTGTTCGAAACAAATCAACAAGTTTAAAATATTTTGATATCGAATCACACAATATTTCACTTTCACCTAAGTTTTTCCAAACCTTTTTTATTGATCTTGGTTCAAATGCCTTGTCCACACACATGGATTTATACTAGTCCCTCATAGCTATTGCAAAACTCTTAGATTTTTTTCTAAGCTTAGCTTCATTTAGAATTCCTTCTATTTTCTACTCATTTTATGCTATAGTTTTTGAAAATTGTTCGATCAAGATTTTTACTTGATCATGAAAATATTTTGGGTTATCTTGGTTTTCCCAAAATTGAGGATACGCAATACCCATCGCTTCAAGTATTTCATGTTGATGGAATCTTTCATGAATCTTTGAGGAAAGAGATTTTGTAATTTCCTTCATATTATCACTAACAGATCTAACAATGCCTTTAAAATCTTTCTTGTTAATAGCTATTTCTTTTCTAGAGCGCCTTGCTATCTTACATTGGTAGATTTGTATCCCATATCAATGTACATAACTACATAAGTACCCACTTGCATTAAACTATAAATAATTATCAAGATCACTCAAATCAGTAATTTTCTACAACATGAAATAATTTCGGCCTTCTTGTGTTAGATCTGGATATGGATGATCGAGGACCAAGCATGCATGTTTACGTAGATTGGCATATTCATTAATATACATAGTTCTACCTTTGGATTTCTTCACAAGCTTGTTCATCACATCCAACAAGGGTAGAAGACTAGCTAAAGTCAAGAGTGTCTCTATATCACTTAACCTATGTAAGAGGTTAGGAGCTTTGTCTACTATGCTACAATTTTCATACATCACTCCAATCAAGGATCCTTTGACCTTGCATCACTATAGCTTCATCAGCTCTAATGCACACCAATTTTTTTGGAATTTTCAACCCATCCACACTTGCAATTTTATTCAAAGATTTCTTGACTAGTTCAAATAAATTTTGTGATGTTGAATTGTCTTTCATTTTATCAACACAAAGAAGATGTGCTTGGAAAACATGTCGTTCTATAGTATACAAATACATACAGACCTAAGAAGTATTGTCTACCACAATAACTTCATCTAAAGATAATGCAATGAAATTTGACTCTTATACTTTATCCTTTAAATCTTCCTTTTCCCCTACAGCAAGACAATTTGTCCATTCCCATGTAGCTTTTACTAACCAATGTGAGTAGGGATAGTGAGGAACATTCAAATAAGATAATAAACAGGAATATTTTGGGTAGTCTATAATAGAATGCCCTTTGGACAAAATTGAATTGTTTTTATAATTTATAATTTTAATTCTTAATATAAATATAAACTTTTTTAATATTTAAAAATATTAATAACATAAAAAGTAGATGAGCTACTATAATTTTTTTATTTTTTAAAAAAGTCAAGCTATAATTTTTAAAATTTTAAATAGAAAGAATATTAGATATTATGTTCATCCAATCTATTCAAAAGGATGCACCTTGCGCGTCAATGTCATCCTATTTAGAATATGAATAATTTAAGCTAGTTGACCTGACTAAATAAATTTCACGAGGGCATGTTATGCTCTTCGACGTTGATAGGAAACTATTATTGAATAGTGAGACGTATGACTACTGGAACATCGCCATCTATCCCATGCATTGGAACGTCGCCTTACCTCACTGATAAGATAAAAGTTAGACCTTTGTATTTTCTTCAATTAAAAACCGCAAAACAACTCTTCTTCGACGGCAAGCCCTACATATTCTTGTCATATATTTTGTAGAGTGGCGTCAAGATGGACAGAACATAATTTAACTTAATGAAAAAATTGTTATCAGGTTTCCACTTATTAATACTATCTTTGTCTCTACACGTACGCAGATGAGGAGGGAATGGAATCTTCCTCCTTGTGGGTGCTCTCCTTTTTCATCCCTATCTTCACTTGATTGTTTCACTTGGTATTCTAGCTCTAAGCCCCGTAGCCTGCATTAAAGATCAAGATGTCGTTTACAACTATTAGTAATTAAAATAACCATGATCAACTTGCATTGCTTTTCAATTGTTTATTGAAATGATGAAATTATTCCTTGATATTCACCATGGACTATGTTATATGGATTGCTATTTAGTTTTTACAAATATAAAATTATGCAACAGTTTTTTTTTTTTTAAATCCAAAAGTTGTAATTTTATTCATATATAATATTTACATATAGCTTGTTCAAGCGGACATACTGGCAGGAAAGAACCAACAAGAAACCCCCTAGTTGTAGTCTGAGTAAGAAATTATTTAACATATCAAAAGTACAAAATCCATTTGTCTAGTTACATCGTTACAGTTGACTGAGTACATTAGAACATATACATAAACTCTTAAGCAGCCAAAATTCCCAAAAGTAGACCTTAGTTAGAATAGGAGCCTCGAGACAAAGCACTGGAGATTTAAAAAACTTGCTAAACAAAATACTGATAACTGGGAAGCCATTTTCAGAAGGATGTAGATTTCCCTCCCACATACTAGAAGCCATTAACTGAACTTTCTTCAGTGTCCACCCATTTACCTTTATATTGGCGGTCATACTCAAAGTATGGTTTTGATTTGTTTATATTAGGGACATAATGATAGCATAATTCCTTTTTGGATGAAGATGGGAGTTGTAAATCATGAATACAGACATGGCTTCTCAAAAAGGAAATGGAGTAATATTTTCTTTTAAAGTCATCAATCTCCTCCATGGACATTGAAGATTTGTATCTATGTAAGACTTGATAGAGGTGTGAAGAAGTATCATGCATGGTGGATAATAACATTCCTTGGAATATATTTGCATACCATTTCTTGTGAAACAAGAGATGCCATGGGAATAGGCCTCCAACCAAACCATCACCTAAAGTAAAGTCATACTGCTGCACACTTCTTAACAAAGCATCATTTTCTAGATATGCACTCACCACAAATCTATTAGCAATATTCTTCAATACATCAAAGTTTTGAACCAGGTCTGAGATGTTGGAAAGGAAAATCTGTAATGCCCCGTCTAAATAACCTAAGAATGTATCAAAAGTGATATAAAAGTGTAATAATTTTTTTTTAAAGTGTTAACAATATGTTAATTAATTGCATACATTCTTAGGTTAATCGACGTTACACTACCTTGAGTTTTCCTTAAGCGACTTATGTACTTCGCATTGCTCCCAATTAAAATCATAACATAAATCAAACATTACATATAATTTAAATTTCCATTCAAGATATATTAAAGTACAAATACTTTTCCATACATTGCATTGATAAGATATTACATTGCTCATCCATCTGATGAGATAGTTCAATAACAGTTACAATTTTACAAATGATCTCCTCTTATACAATTGAGGGATGTTTTTACATTTCAAGTCTTACAATATACAATGATGAAGAAATAGAAGGAATCCAAGTGCGAGCTCTCCATCCATGAAGCGCTCAATGCAACGAACATACAGGGGACCCAACGGAGTAAGGTGCACGTTCCACCCAACCATGTGGTACCCGTAGGTCCACCCCCCGTGCTAGGAGATAGTAATAAGGCTACCTAGACCAAATCTACTAACCCTAGACACTAGTACATACACACTATTGGTTACATTGCTTCCAGATTTAACAATTGATTCGAAACACAAACACAAAGTTTAACTGTTATTTTAGGTGGAGTGTCATCACAACGATGCAAAGGTTACCCTGGTGTTTCTTCCTAGGTCCCGGCCCCCAATCCTTGGGTTACCATGGTAACCTCTTACGAAACTCGGCCACTATTGCATACTGTTGCGGAATCGGATGTCTTTTATAGGAACAAGACATCGATTAGCCATTCCAGGCCTTCTCTACTTATACTCAAGACTATGGAAGCTCAAGAGTCAAAAGCGAGGCATATTCCTCTTGTTACAAGTTTTAAACTAACTAATGTATACTTTAATTTTCACTGAGTTACTTAACTAATCGTAAGTTACCCTGACACCACTTCGTGTGTCAGCCATTACGACTAGCCACTCCCCTAAACATAACAAAGATACTAGACTTTCAGGACTAGGGTTTACCATATGCACAATAATAAACAAGTCATAACAGGATTAAGCACCATTTTAATTCTTTGCACAAACCCAAGTCAATAAGAAATATTTTGAAAACAATAATACCCTTTTAACCCAGTTGAACTGGAAGAATTGATTTGTTTTAGAGACATTTCCCAAACTTGCCCAATTACAGAAGATAATGAATAATTTAAAGCAAATGGGAATACATATCTATCATTTGGATATTTTAAATCCATATATAAAATTTTTGAATGAAACATATTTGCAATTCATTTAAATAAAAGATTAATTTGAAAACAATAAATGTAATTGTTTCTTTCATATCACTCTTCCAATTTCTTCAAAATCCTACATGTAATCATATAAAACACTTTCACAATTCCAATATTTTAATGATTAAAAATATCTAAACATCTAGACATTTAATTAAATATTCTTTTTTTAAAACTTCACAAATATTTATATAAAAACATTTAAACAAATGTAATTATATAAATAATATTATAAAGAAGAATTATAATAATCTCATAACTACATATTTAATCTTCTAATAATTCCCACATAATAAAAATATTATTTCTTATGCAATATTATATATATATATATATATATATATATATATATATATATAATTATAATAAATGATTATTAATCACAAA
>VDFB02281492.1:678171187-678207836 GCA_007258455.2 Sequoia sempervirens
GGATGGTGGCTGATGCTACTTCTAAAAATCAAATGTTATAAATTGTTAAGCCTATGAAGGATTTAAATGAAGATGCAATAATGGAGGTGAACTAAAAATTCACACATGTTGATAAGGGGCCTCCAACATTGGAAGGTTATTTGTACTATGCCAATTCTTTAGTCAATTTCTTGATTAAAAGAGTCAAAGAATAGAGGAAAGAAAACATAAAACTACTATCTCAAGTCCTCACATTGGGTAATTTTATTTCTTCGATGGCCACTTCTCTTAGAACTGATGAAGCCTCAAGATCTTAGGTAGAGGGAATCAATGTGCTCATCATACAACAAATTAAAATAATTTGAGCCATTCCAGATCTACTTGTGAGGGGATCGATAAAATGTATCAAGAGGTTATCGTCTTTATGAATAAATGTGTTCTCTTTTACACTTGAGTTATTAACAAGAGGAAGGAGTTAGTAACAAAACTTCAACAAGTTAAAAAGATCAAACTAGTCTCTATGTGTGCTCTCAAGAAATGAAAAAATTGATCTCTATGGATTGGAAGATAGTAATTGGTGAGAAAATTGTGAAAAGTCCTAAGGAGCTAGACCCTTCCTGGTCTGATTCATTGGAATGGAAATTGAATATGTATGATAATCTGGTGAAGGAAATTCATAAAACACTTGATCAATAATTTGAAATGTAGGTGGAAATTTAATATGATTGTTGTATTCTAGGAGTGGAAATTACTGGTGTGTTTCATGAAAGGATTCTAGATATAAAAGAGATCTCTATGAAGTTTAGAGAGATATTCAATAAAGAAATAGCTGATCCTACTACAATGACATGGGAGTCCTCAAAACTTAGAGGAATGTAGATCCACCTAAATTCTTATAAATTTGGAGAAGAGAAAATACGTAAGATGTTGGTTGAGTCTAAAACTACTTTGGTAAAATGGAGAACTAGGTTACAAATTACTACAATGCTAGGGAGGAACGAAATATTTGCAATTGTCACCAAATATCGAGATTACAGGTCCAAAATGAGGGCATAGGAAAAGGCATTGGAACATGAAGTGGTTGAAGTTCTAGAAGATGAAGAAGATGAAGTGGAAAAGTGATGCATAGTTATTTTCATGACAAAAAAAAACTTTGCTATTTTTACTACTTTTCTATTATTTTAATATGTAAATAGAATGGTAAAGTTCATGCATGTGCAATCTTTGAGTTATAATGTGCATTGTGTGGATTTATTGTGCTTTTGTTGAGTATTTTTCTAGTGGATTGTCTATTATTTGAATGATAGATTTTTGGTTAGTTTCATTGTTGTGCAATGTTTATCTGTAAATAAAGATTTTATGGTCATGGATGTGTAAGGATTTCTCAATATAATTTAGGTGATTTGGTAGTTTAAGCCTTTATTGTTTAAGTTGTGTGGATGCCTTTATAAATTATTTATGTTGAACTTTTAGCTCCTACTAGATTCTATTCAAGGAATGGGTTAATATTCCTTTCAATTTTTTATAAAAGATTGTGTGAATGGAAATGCAATGGGAATTTATAAGTAGTGTGATAAGTGTTATTCTTTAAAAATGATGCAAAATCACATATCAAATTCAATACCATGGAATACAATATAAAATATTAAATATCACAATTTCATGGAATACAATATAAAATATCATCAACTATAGTTTGGAGTATGATTCATGAATTGCAATATAAAAAAAAATCATGAAGTGTAATGATTCACAATTTCAATTTTTATTGAATACAATATAAAATATCATCAACTACAGTTTGGAACAATGGAAACTGATTCATGAATCATGAAGTGCAATATAAATACATAAAATCCACTAATTATCTTCAATTTCCTAAATGGAGTTAGGGTCCTCAAACTAGCATTCATCTTGATATAAAGTAAAAGAGTCATCTTGATTCTGAGTATGCTCTTCATTTTCGTCGGCCTATGTCTAAAATTCAACATTCATTGTGTGATTTTTGTCAATGTCATATGTCCCAGTCCCACTGCCACTGCTAGTGGCACTAGTACCAACCTTTGGAATTGGAGTGTTGCACAACACGGTCTATTTTCTTTCACATGTGGACCTCTAGATTGTGAGTTGCCTTTCAAAAAGAAAATTAAAGACATTATATGCTGTTACTTTCATCCTTAAGTAATTTTCCAAATTCTTGTCTAGTTTGTTTCATACCTTTGATTTCAAAAACCCCAATGTTCTGAAAGCTCTCTCATCCTCCACCAACCCCAATATCATTGTTCGAAACAAATCAACAAGTTTAAAATATTTTGATATCGAATCACACAATATTTCACTTTCACCTAAGTTTTTCCAAACCTTTTTTATTGATCTTGGTTCAAATGCCTTGTCCACACACATGGATTTATACTAGTCCCTCATAGCTATTGCAAAACTCTTAGATTTTTTTCTAAGCTTAGCTTCATTTAGAATTCCTTCTATTTTCTACTCATTTTATGCTATAGTTTTTGAAAATTGTTCGATCAAGATTTTTACTTGATCATGAAAATATTTTGGGTTATCTTGGTTTTCCCAAAATTGAGGATACGCAATACCCATCGCTTCAAGTATTTCATGTTGATGGAATCTTTCATGAATCTTTGAGGAAAGAGATTTTGTAATTTCCTTCATATTATCACTAACAGATCTAACAATGCCTTTAAAATCTTTCTTGTTAATAGCTATTTCTTTTCTAGAGCGCCTTGCTATCTTACATTGGTAGATTTGTATCCCATATCAATGTACATAACTACATAAGTACCCACTTGCATTAAACTATAAATAATTATCAAGATCACTCAAATCAGTAATTTTCTACAACATGAAATAATTTCGGCCTTCTTGTGTTAGATCTGGATATGGATGATCGAGGACCAAGCATGCATGTTTACGTAGATTGGCATATTCATTAATATACATAGTTCTACCTTTGGATTTCTTCACAAGCTTGTTCATCACATCCAACAAGGGTAGAAGACTAGCTAAAGTCAAGAGTGTCTCTATATCACTTAACCTATGTAAGAGGTTAGGAGCTTTGTCTACTATGCTACAATTTTCATACATCACTCCAATCAAGGATCCTTTGACCTTGCATCACTATAGCTTCATCAGCTCTAATGCACACCAATTTTTTTGGAATTTTCAACCCATCCACACTTGCAATTTTATTCAAAGATTTCTTGACTAGTTCAAATAAATTTTGTGATGTTGAATTGTCTTTCATTTTATCAACACAAAGAAGATGTGCTTGGAAAACATGTCGTTCTATAGTATACAAATACATACAGACCTAAGAAGTATTGTCTACCACAATAACTTCATCTAAAGATAATGCAATGAAATTTGACTCTTATACTTTATCCTTTAAATCTTCCTTTTCCCCTACAGCAAGACAATTTGTCCATTCCCATGTAGCTTTTACTAACCAATGTGAGTAGGGATAGTGAGGAACATTCAAATAAGATAATAAACAGGAATATTTTGGGTAGTCTATAATAGAATGCCCTTTGGACAAAATTGAATTGTTTTTATAATTTATAATTTTAATTCTTAATATAAATATAAACTTTTTTAATATTTAAAAATATTAATAACATAAAAAGTAGATGAGCTACTATAATTTTTTTATTTTTTAAAAAAGTCAAGCTATAATTTTTAAAATTTTAAATAGAAAGAATATTAGATATTATGTTCATCCAATCTATTCAAAAGGATGCACCTTGCGCGTCAATGTCATCCTATTTAGAATATGAATAATTTAAGCTAGTTGACCTGACTAAATAAATTTCACGAGGGCATGTTATGCTCTTCGACGTTGATAGGAAACTATTATTGAATAGTGAGACGTATGACTACTGGAACATCGCCATCTATCCCATGCATTGGAACGTCGCCTTACCTCACTGATAAGATAAAAGTTAGACCTTTGTATTTTCTTCAATTAAAAACCGCAAAACAACTCTTCTTCGACGGCAAGCCCTACATATTCTTGTCATATATTTTGTAGAGTGGCGTCAAGATGGACAGAACATAATTTAACTTAATGAAAAAATTGTTATCAGGTTTCCACTTATTAATACTATCTTTGTCTCTACACGTACGCAGATGAGGAGGGAATGGAATCTTCCTCCTTGTGGGTGCTCTCCTTTTTCATCCCTATCTTCACTTGATTGTTTCACTTGGTATTCTAGCTCTAAGCCCCGTAGCCTGCATTAAAGATCAAGATGTCGTTTACAACTATTAGTAATTAAAATAACCATGATCAACTTGCATTGCTTTTCAATTGTTTATTGAAATGATGAAATTATTCCTTGATATTCACCATGGACTATGTTATATGGATTGCTATTTAGTTTTTACAAATATAAAATTATGCAACAGTTTTTTTTTTTTTAAATCCAAAAGTTGTAATTTTATTCATATATAATATTTACATATAGCTTGTTCAAGCGGACATACTGGCAGGAAAGAACCAACAAGAAACCCCCTAGTTGTAGTCTGAGTAAGAAATTATTTAACATATCAAAAGTACAAAATCCATTTGTCTAGTTACATCGTTACAGTTGACTGAGTACATTAGAACATATACATAAACTCTTAAGCAGCCAAAATTCCCAAAAGTAGACCTTAGTTAGAATAGGAGCCTCGAGACAAAGCACTGGAGATTTAAAAAACTTGCTAAACAAAATACTGATAACTGGGAAGCCATTTTCAGAAGGATGTAGATTTCCCTCCCACATACTAGAAGCCATTAACTGAACTTTCTTCAGTGTCCACCCATTTACCTTTATATTGGCGGTCATACTCAAAGTATGGTTTTGATTTGTTTATATTAGGGACATAATGATAGCATAATTCCTTTTTGGATGAAGATGGGAGTTGTAAATCATGAATACAGACATGGCTTCTCAAAAAGGAAATGGAGTAATATTTTCTTTTAAAGTCATCAATCTCCTCCATGGACATTGAAGATTTGTATCTATGTAAGACTTGATAGAGGTGTGAAGAAGTATCATGCATGGTGGATAATAACATTCCTTGGAATATATTTGCATACCATTTCTTGTGAAACAAGAGATGCCATGGGAATAGGCCTCCAACCAAACCATCACCTAAAGTAAAGTCATACTGCTGCACACTTCTTAACAAAGCATCATTTTCTAGATATGCACTCACCACAAATCTATTAGCAATATTCTTCAATACATCAAAGTTTTGAACCAGGTCTGAGATGTTGGAAAGGAAAATCAATAACAAGTTTGTAGGAAAAATCGATCTTCGCAACTTTGTATCCAAAATATCATCACCGATGATAACTTTAATGCAATTCAAAATAGATTTGCATTTCACCTTAAATAATAAAATCATGCAAGTTATTAATAATTGGAAATATGATGTAACTTTTTTTGAAGAAGTCAAATTAAATATTGTTTTTCTTGATTTTACTCTTAAAACTATATGGAAAGATGTGTTTCTGTGTACTTTTCATCTTGATGCAAGTTGAGGAATTTTTATAAAGATATCATTCTAGATTTTCAAGCATGCCATTACAAAAGGTAAGGACTCTTCATATAGTTATGTTTGGGTTCTTACATTTTCTAATGGACAAATTATTGGATTATGTTTCAACTACGCTTCTAATAATGTCAAAGAATAGGTTGTAAATTAAGATTTGATGTTTAGAACTTCCCATAACAAAAATTGAAGTTTAAGAGAATCTTTTAACATTGTAGAGTACTCCGGTGACCATAATTTTTGTAATTATACTACAATCAATAAATATAGTTAAAAAATTAGATTCACTATAACAATTCCTTTAGTGTGGTTGATCCCTTATATTACAAGTATAAAAGTCATGCGTATAATTAATTCACATTGCTTAAATATAGAGTTAGATTGGATAGGAAAATGTGTAGATTAGAGAGATTTTATATCTCTCACAATACTCATTATGTTCCTTCTATCTAAAGATTACTTGTACAAGTAGATTATTCTACTACCCACTTTATTACTTCCCTATTGCTTCATCTCTCTTTTTCTATGTATACCCCATCATCTTTAAAAACCCATCAAAATTAAAACTCCAAACTTAAATCTTCTTATTGAATTTCTATGCTAGTGGGAATCTTCAACTCCACCCCCCTAACCTTAAGTAATTCAAACCATGGATTGAGTAGTGTTATTGACACCACATCTAAGTTACTAGAAAAAAAACTCCAACTTTGTTTAATAACTTATCCTCTCTCATTTAAAAAAAAAAGGGAAATGTGAATTATTGATAACAATAATTTTCTTTTTTCATTCATTAGAGGAATCAAAAAATTAACAATGTGGGTTCTCAATTACAAACCATTCATCAAGATTAATCATTCAACTAGACTTTGAAGGAATGCTTGAATAATTTTGAGTACTGGAGTGTGAAATGGTTGACATAAGAATGATTATTCTTTAGAAAAGTTATCAAATTATTATCGACAAGATATACAAAACTCCTAACACAATATCATTTATTATCACCACTACACTAGACTCCATTTTTCTTGATGTGGATTGTTCCAAAAGATAACTAAAAGTCATCCTTTAGTAGCCAAATTTTGGTTGTAGAAACTCGTAATGCACAAAAAGGGCTACAACTAAAATTTGTAGAAAATCCTCTTAGAAAATATGTGAGGCTACAACTAAGACAAGTAGACAAATATCAAATTCATTTGCTAGTTAATTTGATCTCACTTCTTAATTACATTACAAGGGGAAGGTTCTAAGATATACAAATCATTTCAAGACTAATGTGATATGAATAATGTGAGAGTGATTCTATTGTAGCTACCATTAATTCTTCATGTCTATCTAGATAAAACACATATCTTTCCATTTATGATATGTAAAAATAATTTGGTTTGGATAGTTGGACAATATCAATTACTAAAAACTTAAATCCTTTGAAAAAAATTATATTACACTTAAAGGGAACTAATATATTTCATTTGGTATTATTTTGATGATGTGTAGATGACTGATATTCTCTATACACAGTCAAAATCATTAATATCTCTAGCACTAAGATTAATTATTTCAAGTTTGTTAAAAATATAGTTAAATTAACGACTCCCAAAGTGACAATCATATAAATATTATACTATCCAAAAGAATATTATTGAACCTCCAAGAATATCCCTTTTAAACTTACTATCACCTCTTTAGTAACTATTGATATTTCCTTCACTAAGCTTATCAATTCCCCAGCTTTCTCCTTTCTTTTCCTATGATAAAACAATATTTAAATTTTAGATTTCTATGCAATTTAACAAAACTAAATTTTTTTGAGCACATTAAATGCCTAAATTTTCTATCATACAATCTTCATAATTTCTTGGAGAGAGGGGGTGTTTCTTTCCTCCATTATCATAATATTTAGTTATTTGAGCCTAAGATCCTTTCTGCGTTCCCTTCATTGTTACAACCTTCATCTTCGTTACTTCATTTTTCTTCCCTCTTGTCCTACTTATCTCCAACTTTTTCATCATCACTCCCAATACAGCTCGCTACGATATTTCATATTACCTTTTAGTATTTTTGCATGTGACACTCTAATATTTTGAGCCTAGTTTCTCTCCATGCATATATCTACAAAATTCCTTCTTTCTATCTCATCTCTCAAGAACACTATCAACTATTTCCTTCATCTTATTTTGATTGGATTGTTACCCACCTTTTATATTATATCTCTCAACACTATTTCCTTGTTTCAGTTTATAAACTCCTCTTTCCCCTCAATAATCTTTGTTCTCCCTTGAATTTTCTAATCCTTCCCTCTCTCTTGTCAAAGTTTTCTTGAGATTCATAATTGATTACTTTTTCCTTGGTGCTTCATACCAATGTTTTAATACTCAACTTTTCCCATTCCCTTTAAAATATATGCTCTCACTATACTTATATGGAAAATGTACATCTCTATATCATTTGAAATAAGCAACAAGAAAAATTATAATCCAATTTTTTGATCCAAAATCCAATCAAAGGATTAATCTCTACTCAATGGTGTATAACGTTACTTAGATATAATACCTCACACAAATTTTGGTGTCTACTACCAATTCCTTCTTTAATGTGGCTCTTGCTTGCTATATACATAGTCCATCAATGAATTTGCAATGTACTCATCGATGTTTTCCATTAGTAATCGATTCATGAATTTTTACATCTTAATCCATGTCAAGACCTTTGTAACTAGTTATTTACCTAAGTGAAAAATAAAAATTCATGCTTGCATATATAGTCTTGAGTTTCTCGCAAGCTTTTATGTGTTCATATGTCGAATAAATTCTAATAAATATACCCATGATAATAGTTTTCCTCATAAGTTTCATCCTTTAGCTTGAAAATTAACAAAGATTTCTATAACTAGAATAACCATATCATTTGTTAAATTTACATAAAATAAATAATCATCTCAACTAAAATATTATTAAATATATGTTTAATTAGATATATATAATACAAAAATTATGTTTGTCCAAACATTTAAGAATTCATGGATAACAATTCTAAGTCATTCCTTAGATTATTTGAGTCTCCTAAAAAACTTCATGTGTTTCTTTTGAAACATGATCACCCAGTCAGAAGTGGAATCATTTAACATAATTTAATTTGATTTCTAGAAGTTGGGTTGGTATGAACAGAAAATACAGAAAGATATTCTTTCTCCTTAAGCATTGACAACAAAATATTGTGGTAGAATATGAAATATTGATGTAGTTCACATGCACTAACAATGTGGTAGAATATGAAATATTGCTAAAAGGAATCCTCCTTGAATATCAAAAGAAGATAAAATATGTGTAGATACATGGAGATTCCCAGCTAGTAATTAGACAAATTAGAAGTCAATATGAATACCCTAACAAAAGATTGGCATTTAGAGGAATAGAGTATTGGATTTGACTAAGGATTTGGATACTTATAATATTAAATTAACTCCCAAAATGAATAATTAGATTACTTTTACTTTAGAAATTGTTCTAAGTACTCTAGAACCTCCCATAGAATCTAGATTTAAAAAAAAGTAGAATTGGTGTCTATCATTGCAATCCTAGACAACATAAAGTAATTCTAGGTGTTTAAAGATGAAAAACACATTCTAGAATTTACTAATAATGTTGGGGTTCTTTAAGGAAAAACATATGAATTTGAAAAATAATAACATACTAAAAAGAATGGTAGCATTCGAAAGAATCTATGATTTAGATGATTCTACAAAGTAGAGAAGGGTATTTCCTAATTCAATATGTTGGAAATATGATACATATAATTTAAGAGATAAACAATATGTGAGAGGTTTGCCAATAGGAAATGTGTGATGAACACAAAAAGAGAATGATGGTATAGTTAACGCTTTGAAATATTATAAAGAGGTGATAGCTTAGGGTATGAAAATTTTAAAACTTATAACACCTTCTTTATTACTCAAACCATCCCATTGAAGCTAAGTGTAAATCCTTTTAGATGGAAGAAATATCTATAAAATGCACTATTCAAAATGTTTTCCTTTAGGATTAGTTAGTTCTAACACTTTCACAACAAATTTTTTTGAGTTAGATCTGTTAGATATCAAAGTCTATAGTAGGTTATTTGTTCTATCATGGAGACTTCAAGTGGACTTGTAATATGAAACCTAGGAATTTTGAGGCTATCAAAGAATGCCAACCATAGTTTATGTCTAGTAGTTATATTTTAGGTTTAATAAAATCTTCCATATTAGAGATATATTTGATAGTTACATGTTATTTACATCTAATGCTATATAATCAACTTTCTTTACAACTTCCAAACATGTAGAGCAACAAAATTATGAATGACATTCATCATGTATTTGAATCAAAAATTAAGAAGTAACAACTCAAAGGTACATACCTGAGTCCCTATAATGTACATGTCAATGGCCAACTTATGCATTAACTCTGAAAGATTGGAGTGAACGAACCAGTGTACCAACAAGCTTGGTTCTTTATGTTTATTTCTTCACTAACACTATCCCTATTTGAGAAGCTATGAGTAACAAGGACTTCATATATTTTATATACTCTAAGCTCCACATTTGTGAAGACACTTCATTAAAGGTGTCACTATAGCCATATGTTTTGAATGATGCTTCAATTTTAACCTTAATTTGGTTTTTATTTCCCTTTCAAGGTATTCATATGCTTCATATTGCCTTATGAGTTGTTGTCCACAAAAAACCCATTGCTCTTAACCAAGAATGATCCACTCAACACTTATTACATTTAAATGATGCTCACATAAATAAAGCATCAAGACTTCCCTAAAGATCACCCTTCTCAATATGAATCCAACTTAAAATATTTAATCATAAAATTTCCCAATGTCAAACCTACTTAATTTACTACCCTAATTTATGTACTGTTTTATGGCACTATATTTATATCATGAGTGGAAATTTGGAAAATTTTATTGGATGGTTGATAGCTATTACTACCAGACTACCACTGCCTTGTATTGTCATCTTACAGTCCTCATAAGCAACTATTTATAAATTTTAAGTGGAAAAATGGGTCTTCACAAGAAGTTATTTGTAAATTTTAATTGGCATAATGGGTCTTAATACAATGTTGTTTTAATAATATTTGTGAATATGTAGGTGTTTTATGAAATGCTTCTAGGATTCCAAGTGAAAATATTAGTCAGTCCATTTGAAATGTGTAGTTTGTTATGGCAATTTTTTTGCTTAAATATGCCTCGTAAAAAAATCATTGGTGAAAGGGCATTCATTTGACGTATAATTCATAAATTCTAGATGATTTGGACATCTTGTTGGGTGCAACTAATTTTCCAATTTCAACTTGGCCAATTTTTAGAATTCACCAACTGGTGAAGATTCACCACTAAAGTTTTCCCTAATAGAGAGTGAGGAGAGAGAGAGAGAGAGAGAGAGAGAGAGAGAGAGAGAGAGAGAGAGTGATTGTTATAAAATTTTGATATTTTAATGCTAATTTGGGTCACTTTTGGCCACTATCTCCATGGATTTCAATGGGAGTATATGTATAACTTTAAAATAGCTTCTAGCTTTTATTTTTAATTTGCATTGATGTTAGATATTTTAACATATGATGAATGGTAACTCAATGTCTATGTTCCTTAAGGGAAGATATAGCACTTTAAAGGTAATGGGTCAATCTCCTTTATGGATATTGAATTAGTAGATATATATAAATAAAATACATAGATGCCAACAATAATGTAAGTTAGTATTTTCCAATATAAATGTTGATGCAAACTCTACGATGCTTTATGATCCAATTCTTGGGGATAAGATTATTATTCTACAATAATATCACATAAGATATTGGTGATGAAATATTGCTTTAGGTTTGTCATCAAGCACAAGAACCTAGTTGTTTAACATGAGATTTTCTAGTTTGTAATTGTATAATAATTATCAAATTTGAAAGTGGAGGATCAAGAGAAGAGAAAGAAAAAAGGAAATTAAATTTAGATGGTAGGACTGATGTGAAACTATCCAAAAAACATATCAACACTAACAATCTAGTCCATGGTAAATTAAATGTTAAAGAAAAGGTCACTTGAGGTATTAATGGTTAATTAGTTAATAAATTTAAGGTTAGAAATTCATTAAACAAACCACTACAACATTGTGAAAAGGTATAAATAGTTAGAATAAAATTTATTAGCTTTATTCTTTATTGTGAAATCAAGATCAATATTTTAATCTATTATTCTTTGTGATTACATTTAATATAGCATGAATTACATAATTAATAATAAGACATACACATAAATGTTTCTTTGATGGCTTATAAATTGAAATCTTATTTTTAGAAATATAACATTTAGAATACTTTAAGAGGATTTCGTGATTTTTTAATATTATTATTTAATTTAGAAACAAAATTGAATTGTTTTGATAATTTATAATTTTAATTCTTAATATAAATATAATTTTTTTAAATATTTAAAAATATTAATAACATAAAAAGTAGATGAGCTACTATAAATTTTATATTTCTAAAAAGTCAAGCTATAATTTTTAAAATTTTAAATAGAAAGAATATTAGATATTATGTTCATCCAATCTATTCAAAAGGATGCAACTTGCGCGTCAATGTCATCCTATTCAGAATATGAATAATTTAAGCGAATTGACCTGACTATAACAAATTTCCTGAGGGCATGTTATCCTCTTCGACGTTGACGGGAAACTATTATTGAATAGGTGAGATGCATGACTACCGGAACTTCGCCATCTATCCCATGCATTGGAACGTCGCCTTTCCTCGCTGATAGGATAAAAGTTAGACCTTTGTATTTTATTCAATTAAAAACCGCAAAACAACTCTTCTTCCACGGCAAGCCCTACATATTCTTGTCATATATTTTGTAGAGTGGCGTCAAGATGGACAAAACTTAATTTAACTTAACGAAAAAAATTGTTATCAGGTTTGCATTTATTAATACTATCTTTGTCTCTACAAGTACGCAGACGAGGAGTGAATGGAATCTTCCTCCTCCTTGTGGGTGCTCTCCTTTTACATCCCTATCCTCGCTTGATTGTTTCAATTGGTATTCTACCTCTAAGCCCCATAGACTGCATTAAAGATCAAGATGTCGTTTACAACTGTTAGTAATTAAAATAACCATGATCAACTTGCATTGCTTTCCAGTTGTTTATTGAAATGATGAAATTATTCCTTGATCTTCACCATGGACTATGTTATATGGATTGTTATTTATTTTTTACAAATATAAAATTATGCAAGTTATCAATAATTGGAAAAATGATATAATTTTTTTTCGAAGAAGTCAAATTAAATATTGTTTGTCTTGATGTTACTCTTAAAACTATATCGAAAGATTTGTTTATGTGTACTTTTCATCTTGATGGAAGTTAAGGAATTTTTATAAAGATATCATTGTGGATTTTCAGGCATGCAATTAGAAAATGTAAGGACTATTCATATAGTTATGTTGGTGTTCTTACATTTTCTAATGGACAAATTATTGGATTATGTTTCAAATATGATTGTAATGATGTCAAAGAATAAGTTGTAATTTAAGATTTGATGTTTAGAATTTCCCATAACAAAAATTGAAGTTTAAGAGAATCTTTTAATATTGTAGAGTACTCTAGCTTTTGCTCTTGTTGGTACTAAAACCACTGATCCCCAGTCCCTTTCTTGTGGAATGTCCTTGAGGGTTCTGCTCTGCCTTCTTGTCTTAATCCCCAGCCTTCGCCTGGTTGCCCTACCCCGGGTTCTGCTCGCCGTCTTGTCTTAATCCCAGCCTTCGCCTGGTTGCCCTACCCCGGGTTTGGTCTCTGGGTTTAAAGGAACCTCAGTTATGAAATTGGTTTCATACTTGGGAATTCTTTGGAAATTCATTCTGAAAAACCTATGGCCAGTAAAGAGTCGGCCCCTAGTGCCCCTGCATCTAGAAGATTTGTGAATGCCCCTAAAAGACCCCCAAATCAGGACGAAATTAATTCTGCCCCGAATAACTTTAGGCCTGATGACATAATGAGTGTGGCAGAAAAAAGTGTTGATGGCCTTTTCACTGTTCTTAAGTGGGCCCAGAAGGAAGTTTGTGATTTGAGTGGCCATAATAGAGATCTCAGCAACAGAGTCATGGAGTTGGAGCAGAAGGTGAGTTGGAGCCGTAATGAGAATGAAGGACAGGACACCCCCTTAACGGAGAAAAGACAACAGTTGCAGGAGGAAAGATTGACTAGGCTGGAGAGCAATATGTCCAAGATAGGCCAAAATATCAGGGCCACTGTGGTGCATAATCATAAAATTGCCAGGCACAACGCCATTATCATTAATGCTATGGTGGAAAAGTTGGAAAAAAATCAAAAGGGCTCGCTGGTCGTGGACTTGGATGCGGACAGAGGTTGTAGCAGAGCTGTTGTTGAAGGGATTTCGACTCGCACCCGGGCTAACACGAAGAGGAAGGCCCCTGCTTCTCCACATACGGTTCAAATCCTCAAGTAGGGAATACAGGATATGAGTGAAGTTGAAAAGGAAGCCGAGGAATGAACATCATGGGTAGTGTTGTTGTGGTTCTCTGCTTTTTTGGTCCTTTTGGACCCTGTTGTCTCTTTTACTTTTAGTTATCTTTTTGGGACACCCTTTAGTGTGGATGATCCCTTACATTACAAGTATAAAAGCCATGCATAGAATTGATTCGCATTGCTTAAATATAGAGGTAGGCTGGATAGGAAACTTTGTAGATTAGAGAGATTTTATATCTCTCTCAATATTCATTATGTTCCTTCTCACTCAAGTTTTCTTGTACAAGTATATTATTCTACTACCCTTTTTATGACTTCCCTATTGCTTCATCTCTCTATTTCTTTGTATACATTTTCATCTTAAAACTTCCCTTCAAAATAAAAAATCGAAACTAAAATCTTCTTATTGTGTTGCTATGCTAGTGGGAATGTCCAACTCCATCCCCCCAACCACAAGCAATTCAAACCATGGATGGCATGGTGGTGTTGACACCAAATACAAGTTACCATAATTTCCTTTTTTCATTCATTATAAGAAAAAAAAAATTAACAGTGTGGTTTCTCAAATACAAACCATTAATCAGGCTTACTAATTCAACTAGAGTTTGAAGGAATGATTAGATAATTTTGAGTACTGGAGTGTGAAATGGTTGACATAATAATGATTATTCTTTAGAAAATTTATCAAATTATTATTGACAATATATATTAAACTCTTGGCACAATATCATTTATTATCACCACTACACTAGACTCCATTATTTTGAGGTGGATTGTTCTGAAAGATAACTAAAAGTTATCCTTTAGTAGCCAAATTTTGGCTGTAGAAAATCCTCATGCACAACAAGAAGGGATACAAATTAAATTAGTAGAAAATATTCTTACAAAATATGAGAGCCTACAACTAAGATTAGTAGACAAATATCAAATTCATTTGCTAGTTAATTTGATCTCACTTCTCAATTACATTACAATGGGAAGGTTCTAAGGTATACAAATCCTTTCGAGACAAATTTGATATGAATAGATATGTGAGAGTGATTCTATTGTAGCTCACCATTAACTCTTCATGTATATCTAGATAAAACATATATCCTTCCATTTGTGATATGTAAAAATAATTTGGTTTAGATAGTTGAACAATATCAATTACTAAAAAAATAAATCCTTCAAAAAAGTTATATAACACTTAAAGGGAACTAATATATTTAATTTGGTATTATTTTGATGATGTGTAGATAATTGATATTCTCTATACACTGTCAAAATCATTAATATCTCTAGCACTAAGATTAATTATTTCAAGTTTGTCAAACATATAGTGAAAATAAGGACTCCCAAAGTGACAATCATATAAATATTCTATTATCCAAAAGAATATTATTGAACCTCCTAGACTATCCCTTTTAAACTTACTATCACCTCTTTAGTACTGATTGATATTTTCTTTACTATGCTTATCAATTCCTCACCTTTCACCTTTCTTTTCGTATGATAAAACAATATCTAAATTTTAGATTTCTTTGCATTTTAACAAAACTAAATTTTTTGAGCACATTAAATGCCTAAATTTTCTATCATACAATCTTCATAATTTCTTGGAGAGGGAGGGGGTGTTTCTTTCCTCCATTATCACAATATTTAGTTATTTGAGCCGAAGATCCTTTCTGCATGCCCTTCATTGTTACAACCGTCATCTTCGTTACTTTTTTTTCTTCTCTCTTGTCCTACCTATCTCCAATTTTTTCATCATCACTTCCAATACAACTTGCTAGGATATTTCATATTACCTTTTATTATTTTTGCATGTGATACTCTAATATTTTGAGCATAGTTTCTCTCTATGCATATATCTAGAAAATTCCTTATTGCTATCTCATCTCTCAAGAACACTATCAACTATTTCCTTCATCTTAGCTTGATTGGATTGTTACCCACCTTTTATATTATCTCTCTCAACACTATTTCCTTGTTTGAGTTTATAAACTCCTCTTTCCCCTCAATAATCATTGTGCTCCCTTCAATCTTCTAATCCTTCACTCTCTCTTGTCAAAGTCTTCTTGGGATTCATATTTGATTACTTTTTCCTTGGTGCTTCATGCCAATGTTGCAATACTCAAATTTTCCCATTCCCTTTAAAATTTATTCTCCCACTATAATTATATGGAAAATGTACCTCTCTATATCATTTGAAATAGTCAACAATAAAAATTATAATCCAAAATTTTGATCCAAAATTGAATCAAAGGATTAATCTCTACTCAATGGTGTATAACTTTACTTAGATATATAGTAGCTAACACAAATTTTGGTGTCTAATACCAATTCCTTCTTTTATGTGGCTCTTGGTTGCTATATAAATACTCCATCAATGAATTTCCAAATTTACTCATTCATGTTTTCCATTAGCTATTGATTCATGAATTTTTACATCCTAATCCATGGAAACACCTTTGTAACTAGTTATTTACCTAAGTGAAAAATTAAAAATCATGCATGCATATATATTCTTGAGTTTCTCACAAGATTTTATGTGTTCATATGTCAATTAAATCCTAATAAATTTACGCATGATAATAGTTTTCCCCATAACTTTCATCCTTTAGCTTAAAAATTGACAAAAAAAACTATAACTAGAATAACCATATCATTTGTTAAATTTTTATAAAATAAATAATCATCTGAACTTAAATATTATTAAATATATGTTTAATAATATATATATATATATATATATAAATCATAGAAAACTTATGTTTCTTTAATCATTTAAGAATGCATGGATAATAATTCTAAGTTATTCCTTAGATTATTTGAGTCTCCTAAAAACTTCATGTCTTTCTTTTGAAACATGCTCACTTAGTCAGAAGTTGAAACATTTAACATAAATAAATTTGATTTCTAGAAGTTGGGTTAGTATTAACATAAAATAGGGAAAGATATTCTTCCTCCTCGAGCATTCACAACAAAATATTGTGGTAGAATATGAAATATTGATGTAGTTCACATGCACTAACAATGTGGTAGACTATGAAATATTGCTAAAAGGCATCCTCCTTGCATATCAAAAGAGGATAAAATATATGTAGATACATGGAGATTCCCAACTAGTAATTAGACAAACTAGAAGTCAATATGAATACCCTAACAAAAGATTGTCATTTAGAGGAATAGAGTATTGGATTTGACTAAGGATTTTGATACTTTTAATATTAAATTAATTCCCAAAAAGAATAATTAGATTATTTTTACTTTAGAAATTGTTGTGAGTACTCTAGAACCTCCTATAGAATCTAGATTTTTAAAAAAGTAGAATTGGTGTCTATCATTGCAGTCCTAGACAACATAAGGTAATTCTAGGTATTTAAAGATGAAAAATGCATTCTAGAATTTATTAATAATGTTGGGGTTCTTTAAGGAAAAAGGTATGAATTTGAAAAATAATAATGTACTAAAAAGAATGGTAGCATTGGAAAGAATCTATGATTTAGATGATTCTACAAAGTAGAGAAGGGGTATTTCCTAATTAAAAATGTGGGAAGTATGATACATATATTTTAGGAGATAAACAATATGTGAGAGCTGTGCTAATAGGAAAGGCTTGATGAACACAAAAAGAGAATGATGGTATAGTTAACGCTTTGAAATATTATAAAGAGGTGATAGCTAAGGGTATGAAAATTTTAAAACTTATAACACCTTCTTTATTACTCAAACCATCCCATTAAAACTAAGTGTAAATCCTTTCAGATGGAAGAAATATCATAGAAATGCACTATTTGAAATGTTTTCCTTTAGGATTAGTTAGTTCTAACACTTTCACAAAATATTTGTTTCGATTTACATCTGTCAGATATCAAAGTCTAGAGCAGGTTAGTTGTTCTATCATGGAGACTTGGAGTGGACTTGTCATATGAAACCAAGGAATTTTGAGGCTGGTGAAGAATGCCAACCATAGTTTATGTCTAGTAGTTATATTTTAGGTTTAAGAAAATCTTCCGTATTAGCGATATATTTGATAGTTACATGCTATTTACATCTAATGCTATATAATCAACTTTCCTTACAACTTCCAAACATGTAGAGCAAGAAAATTCTGAATGACATTCACCATGTATTCAAAACAACAATTAAGAAGTAACAACTCAAAGGTACATACTTGAGTCCCTATAACCTACATGTCATTGGCCAACTGATGCATTAACTCATAAAGATTGGAGTCAGGGAGGAAACATACCCACAAGCTTGGTTCTTTATGTTTTGTTTCTTCACTAACACTGTCCATATTTGAGAAGCTGGGAGTAACGAGGACTTCATCTATTTTATATACTCTAAGCTCCACATATGTGAAGACACTTCATTAAAGCTGTTGCTATAGCCATATGTTACAATGATGCTTCAATTTTAACCGTAATCTGATTTTGATTTCCCTTTCAAGGTAGTCATATGCTTCATATTGCTTCATGAGTTGTTGTGTACAAAAAAACTATTGCTCTGAACCAAGAATGATCCACTCAACACTTATTACATTTAAATGATGCTCACATAAATAGAACATCAAGACTTCCCTGAAGATCACCCTTCTCAATATCAATCCAACTTAAAATATTTAATCATAAAATTTCCCAATGTCAAACCTACTTAATTTACTATCCTAATTTATGTACTGTTTTATGGCACTATATTTATATCCTGAGTGGAAAGCTGGAAAATGTTATTGGATGGTTGATACCTATTACTACCAGACTACCACTGCCTCGTATTGTCATCTTAAATACTGGTCTAGCGTCCTCTGTTTAACGTCTTGTTCTCAGTTTTCCGTTTGCAAATTTAAACAAGCCTAGTAAAATCATTGACTCAGCAATAGACTGCTATATGGCCGACCTTTCCTGTTTCGTTCCTCGCCATTAATTATCATATTATTTAATCGTTTCTGAGGCATCCAGAACTCCAGAAGAAAAAAAGAATTATCCTATTTATTTATTTTTTGGACAATTATAGGGCATAATCATGGATGACCATTTCTTCCATGGAAAGCTATATATTTTCCACAACAGAAGATATCCTGTGCCCTGCAACAATTTTTTCTATCTAAAGTAGACTTCTAGTTTCATTCCATCCGCGTGAACTTGCCTTTGCATTCATTATATGGCTATGTCTGTGTCTGTGTCTGTTTGTATGGGATTTAAAAGAACGGTTCTTCATCTCATATATGTTACTTATCTTCTCTTGGTCACCAGTCTGTTGGCTCAGCAGCAAGATAATCCTTGTACAGTCACTAATGCTGATGAAATTGGTGGGGTATGTGGGCTGAATGGAATCTGCCAAATCTCCGATCAATTAAGAACTTGCAGTTGTCCTCCAGAATTCCACTTTGCAGACACCGATATCAAATCAAAGGGATGCTTTCAGAACACATCCCAGCTACAGAGCTGCAGTGTAATTGGCGCACAAATGCAGAAGGTTGAGCAGATAGATTGGCCTGGAAATGATTATTAGTGGACGAATTCCACGAATCAAAGTGCCTGCCAGCAGGCATGCATTGAAGATTGCTTATGCACAGTGGCCATCTACGCTAATGTTAGCGGCGGAGAATACTGTTATAAGAAACAAATGCCTCTGAAGAACGGCGGTGCAAGCGTTACACGAATAGCTTTTGTGAAAATCTACAGCGGAGTCGTGGAAGTTGTTCCCCCCACGCCGGCAAAGCAAAGAAAGGAGGAAAAGGGTAAGGGGCTTGCGGTTGTTGGAATAAGCCTTATGGGTTGCTCCTTAATCATTGCAGTAATTTTGTTATTCTTTTGGTTGTTTATATGCCGAACCAAGATGAAAGTCTTCCAAGAGGATCTTAGGTTTAATCCGATGGGGCTCAAGGCATTTAGTTATCAGGAGCTGGACGCTGCAACTCAAGGTTTCAAGATAGGAATAGGAAGGGGCGCCTTTGTGACTGTCTACAAGGGCGCTCTATCTGACGGAAGAGCAATTTCTGTCAAGAAGCTTGACGATCTGCTCAAGAAAGAAAGCTTCCAATATGGGGAAAAGCAGTTCAGAACTGAGATGGTTATCATCGGAGCGAGCCATCACAAAAATCTTGTTCGACTCTATGGTTTCTGTGACGAGGGCTCCCACAGGATTCTAGTGTACGAGTATATGCCGAATGGGTCTCTGGACAGCCGTCTATTTAAAGGTACAAACAGTCTTGATTGGGAGCTGCGTGTTCAGATTGTTTTAGGGATTGCGAGAGGGATCCTCTATTTACACGAAGAGTGCAGAACCCATATCATCCATTGTGACATAAAGCCTCAAAATATCCTGCTGGATGAAAATTACTGCGCTAAGATATCTGACTTTGGAATATCCAAATTGCTTGGGGTAGAACAAACGAGGACATTTACTTTGGCCCGTGGCACCATGGGTTACATGGCACCTGAGTGGCAGAAGACCATGGCAATTTCTGTCAACGTAGACGTGTATAGCTTCGGAGTGGTGCTCTTGGAATTCATCTGCTGCAAGAAAATGTTGGAATTGGATGTTCCAGAAAATGAAATAATGTTGTCTGATTGGGTGTACGACTGCTTCAAACATGGGAGACTTATAAAGTTAGTTGAGCAACAAGATTGCACAGGTATGGAGGTAAAACAGTTGGAAAGAATGGTGTTGGCGTGGCTTTGGTGCATTCAAGAAGATCCTTCTCTCAGGCCATCAATTAAGAAAGTGCTCCAAATGCTGGAAGGAACAGTGGAGATGACAGTCCCTCCTAATCCAGGATCTTTTTCTTCACTTGTAAATAACTTAGCCTAATAGTTTATTTGTCGTATATGTGACTAGACCGACTGGTTTGCATTAATGCAATATACCCCTGTATGTAAAACATATCTACTATGCTACGATAGTTACAAATAGAAAACTGTGCGTAAGTAGTAGATATAATTTTTGTAATGGTTTCTTTTATTTCTTGGCCATAAGGGCAGGTATATTTACGCGTCTTTGGATGTAAATTTATGTAATATTCTTATCCAATAAAAATGTAGAACACAATAGAGATGACTACTATATTGAATATAAAAGAAATTTTAATTTTAGTGGATGCAACAATTTATTACATTTCTATTTTTTGATATTATGGTCATACTATATAAAAATTTGGGAATCTTGTACAATATAAAATTCAATCATAAGAAAGTGTCTATGAAATTTGATTTTTTATTTCAAGTTGTTTTTGTTTTTTTATATTTTTTACAAATAGCAATGAAATAAAGTATTTTCCATTAATTTTTTAACAATCCAATTTTTAAACTTTCTTCAATATCTTATTATATTTATTTTATTTCCTTTTCCCATTGACATGAAAAGACTTATTTCCAACTTAATATTTTGTTTACGTTCTTTTCTGAGGCATGTGGAAAATCCTAGATTGCAACAATCATAAAAACCCAATTTTATTACTAGTTCAATTTAATTTTTCCAAAAAACTAATATGTTTTTTTGATTATGTGGCTTGTATGATTAACTCAACAACATAATTTGTGCAAAACGACAATGGTGAATAATAGTTTTCTATTGGAATTGATATTTTTATATGACATACAAAATAAATTACAAATCTATGTAAGAAAATAATGGTCAATGGCATTGGTTGATATAGACTAGAGGTTTCAAAAAGCAACAATTATTATCCCAAGTATTCTCCAAGTATTTTATCAAATTTATCTCCATTATCCAATTACACTACCTGCAAATTTATAATGAACTTCCCTACATATTTATATCCCAAATATTTATTTAATGCTTAAAGCAGCAGTCTTTGTAAAGCATACCCTCTTCCATTGAAACTATAGAGAAATGTGGGAATGTAGTGACCAAGGAGTAGTAGTAATAAGGTGCATTTTCTTCCATTAAGAATAATGCATTATGTATGCTTGCTAATCTAGATGGTCATGGCCTTGCAAAGTAGTTTAATATTCCCTAGAACATTATCCCAACTTACTTAGGCACTATTGAAAACTCATTGCTAAAAAATGTAAGTCTCTTTTTTTTCTTTTCTTTTTTTCTTTTCTACTCAAGTAAAACAATAAATTATCCTATTTCATATATGAAGTTCACTTTGTATATCTATGGCTTCATTTTCTCAATAGTTTATTTTGCAAACATTCAAACCTAAAACATGCAAGAATATTTTTTCTACTCAATTGGCTAGATTTTAAGGTCAATGTTTTGTGACTCTTTTTTATTGGATTTTGAGAGGTTGGATAACCATTCCTTAATTTCTAATTTATAAAATAGAATACCCATCTTAAAATGGGTACTCATTTGTAAAATAGAATAGGTACCTATTCTAAAAACCTTTACATCCAAACCCACTTAATGATTTGGTTTTAGGCTCAAGAAATGTGCATTAACCTAATTCTTAGTCTTGGACCTGAAAGTACAAGATCATGACATTGCCAAGAGAAAAATCTAACTTTGGTAATATGGCTAATATGTTTTTTTCTTTTCAAAATTTTTTTGTGATATTAAAACCCATTATAGATGACAATGTGTAGTTTTCAAATATGTAATTTATTTTATAATTAGATTATTTTTTCTATTTTTAATTTATTTATAAGGAAATTGGTCCATAAAATTAAAATGTCAATTTTTCATATTTCTTAATAACTTTTAATTTTTCAGCTTTCTTATAAAACAATCATATGACATCAATCTACAAATATTTCATTACACAATAAAAATAAATTAAAAAAAGATTAGTTTATCTCAGATTATGGTGGTCACATATGAAGGTTTTCGAAAAACAACAATTAGAACCAATAAAAAATTAATTAAAAAAATATTTAGAAAAAAATTATAAAAACGTATCCTCATAAATCTCTAGTATTATACACATCATTTCCTAAAAGGAATTATAAAAATAATTTTATTTAGGTCAAATAATGGCAGTCATACATATGCATAGTCTGGTCATAAAAAAGTGACTTTTAAAAAGTGGTTCCTATACATGACTTTGAAAGAATTATTTGTCTCATTTGAGTATTAAAATAAATTACATTGTTGAAAATTAAACTCAAAACACTACATTTCATATTAGTATAATTTTTAAAAAATTTGTGTATGGTCTTCAGCATTTTAGTCTAACTATGAAAATGTTTGAAAAGAAAAAATATTTCTAAGTTTTTGAACATTTTATGGATTGAACTTTTTGCACCTACTTGGTCTTGAAAAGCCACTATCTTCACACAATATAAGGTAAATGCAAAGAAATACATTTCTATCTCGTGACTCATGTGATATAGAAGCAACTTTTTCCATTACATTACCCAACACTATGATAAAAAATAAGCAACCATAGTAGGCTTGAAGCATGGATCATTCATGTAGTAATTGCTTAGACTATACTACTAAAACATGGTGTATTTAAGCAAATTGTCTTGGTTATGGTGTTAGAGTGAAAATATAATTCTATGTACATATGAAAATTTTTCCTTATATTATAATCAAACTTATCTATTTTTGAAACATGGATGCAAATTTTTTAAAAAATAGCAGTTCATAGCCAATACTTTTGATAAAATAAAAAATATAATTTTTTTTAAAATCTTACTTTACCAAACTCATAGATCTAGTGGTATATGGTTTACCTTTGTACCTTAGAGTACCAAAAATGTAGCAAACAATCACACTATATCTTTGAAGGCATTTCAATAAAATTAACAAGATGATCCTCATGATATTCTTAATAAGCCTTTCAATTTGATGATATGCTATCTGAAACAAGCATCCCATAAACTTAAAAAACCTATTGTAATTAGTTGTTAGTTAGTTACCTCAACTCCAAATTGAAAAACTTTGACATATAGTATTGATGTGGTTAAGTGGGCTACTTAGCTTTAAAATTACCACTAGCTTGAATGTTTTATATCATAGTTTCTTATGATTTTGAAGTAGCATAAGGATACAAATAGTGAGAGAACCATTTACATTAATTTTCAATAATATATTACTCTCTAAAATACTTTTATCTAATCTAGCTTCCATCTATAAGTCTTATAGGATACTCTTAGATTCTAACTAGTGGATGTTTCCAAAGTCCAACACCATAGTATGTTTGGTAGAAAAAATAATCTTGGAAACTATAGTTGATAGAAAATTCTTCCCTTATTTTTCTCAAGGTATTATAGGGTTTCCTAATACAATTTTTTTTTCTTGATATATTCCTCGTTATCCTTTATGTGAAATCTAAAATACATATATTGTCAAATCATTTACCAATTGATTACCTAATAGTTGCAAGGTAGAAATATTTTTCTAGGAATATCTCTAGCAAAGTATTGTCCAAATTTATTGATTAATATTTGGTTGATATGATGGCATCTTGGCCCACCTCTTCCATTTCTACATACAACATTTCCAACTTTCATATAAAATATTTTAATTATTTATCAACTTCCAATATTTTGGTGGTGGACATATCTATCTTCTAATTAAATCTATGATCACATCCAACTTCATCAAGTTTTCCAAACATGCTAGCTCAATGCTCTATTTGAGGAAACCTATCCCAAAAATATGTCTTAGGTAGCACCGTGGGATGGTTAGACTACTCACTAAGTTTTACATTTTAATTTTTTATCCTAATTTTTACCCTTCATATAAGTGTTAATTTTTTTTTGTAATGTCTAAGTTAACAATATTTAAATTTATAAAACACTTAATAGTAGAACATAAAATGTAGCATGATATTTTTTTTAATAGTTATCAAGAAAAAGGTAATACATTATTCTATCTCCTTGTCACAATTCAATAAGAGAACATGACAATCATTGAATGTATATTTCTACTATAGGCATATACTAGAGAGAGTTTGTTGTATAAATTTCATTTCCCTTTTCAATGTAGGTTTTGAAGTCTATTCATGTATGACAATTTAAGGTATGTGTTTCTATGTTATATTTGTTCGAGTGGCCAAGATCAAAATGCAAACTAAATGATAACTTGCACAACTTAATGATAAATAGAAACAAGCATTCCTTTCATATAAAATGAGAGTGTCTAAATTTACAACAATAAGTCTTGCATAGAAATTTAAGGAAGAGAAGGTAGAAAGGGGTATGTGCATAGAAATGGGGGACCAAATGGGGGTCTTAAGTTGCCATCTTATTTTGAAATCATGAAAAAATAATCTTGCATGAGAAATTGAAGATAGTTAGACTATAAATTTGAAGAAAAAAAAAAGAACAAGAGTTGTAGTGTTTGAACTTACTTTCTAAACTACAATTTTTTTTAAATGGTGGATATTAAGTTTTTTTAAAAGGGGGAGCACATGTTCTTATGTTTCTTTCAACAACATAACATAAGATGTGGTGTGTTGCTCCTATAATGTTAACTATTTTATTAGTATTTGAATAATCATTTTGATGAGAAATTAGCTAGCTTGATGTAGTTAATTCTTAAATTTTCTACTATTTTTTAATAAATGCATGAGTTTTAACTAGTTCTCAAAGTTGATACATCCTAAAAAAAAATACAGCATGCACCCACAATTTTTTTGGGGAACTAATTAAAAGCATACATTTTATTGTGTGTAGAATAGAATCTAATTTCTAAAAATGTATTTTTATTTTATTTTTATGAATGACTTAAAAATGAAGTCAAAAATACCATATGTATGTTTTTGAGAAAAATCTAATAAAATTGTTGAAGAAGTTAGAGACCAAAACCTTCACATATTTAGAAAGCTAAGAGAGAGCTCAACATATTTTTTGTATTTTTTAACTCAACATTAAAATATATGGAAACATGAAGGATATCATGCTCAAGATTATATTTTTTTTGAGAAATTGCAAAAAAAAAATGCTAAAGAGTGTTGAAATGTGAATCCAACACTTTAGGTTGGATGCCTAAGGAAAACCCAATACTAAGGGTTCAAAATTCCTAAAGAAATAAATATCATGAGTGCATTCCTATAAAGAAAAAATTATCCCATGTTTACTACCTTTCTCTTCACATAAAATTGAGTGCATTATAAAGTAATTTTTTTTAATGAAAAAACATATCTCTCCCTATATATCTCCTTTTATCTACCTCTCTTTCTATCTAATTATCTCTCTTTCCTAGAATATCTAGAGCTATCTCTCAATCCCAATCTCCTTTACTCTCTACTTCTCTCTATCTCATCTCTCTCTCCTCTCTACTTATCATCATCTCCCATATCACTCTCTTTGTACCTACCTTTCCCTCTCTGCTTCCACCTATTTCTGTCTCTCTATCTCCCTCCATCCTTCCCTACCTCACTAATCTATCTCACCTCTCTCTCTCCTCTCTACTTCTTCCTCCCTCCTCATTTCCTCTCTCTCCCTCTCCCTCCATTCCTCTCTACTTCAATATATCTCATTTCTCTCTACCTTCTCTATCTCTCCCTCCCTCCCTCTCTCCCTCCTTTAATCCCTCTAACTACTTATCCCTACCTAACACCCTCTCTCTCTTTCTCTCTCCATCCACCTCCTGCATCTCTCTCTCTCTGTATGTGTATATATATCTTCTCTTTCTCTACCTACCTCACTCTTCTCTTTGTCTCTATGATCTTGCTAGAGGCCCTTAGAAACTTCCATTGAAGTGAAAGAATATAAGAAAAACACAAGGAAAGGTTCACACAAAGTATATTTCCTTGTTGGAGGACATATCCACACTATTTGATTTGATGATGAACACAAGTTGGGGGAGGTAAGTTTTTTTAAATAGAAAGGGGTAAAATGTTTATGGAAACCAAGAAATTTATAGTACATAAGGATCAAGGAACCCGTAAGATCTCACAAAGGAAAACACCAAAACATCCTTCCAAAACAAAAACCACCATCCATATAGCCACAAGCATCTTGTCCCTCCATATCATCAGGAATGACCCTCTCTAAATCATGAACATAACCAAGGGATAACTGTCTCCACCCCTCAATATTTCAATCATCCTCAAGCTCTCAAGCCCAATTAGCCAAATAGTTAGCAGCCCTATTCCATTCTCAGAAAATATGGACAAAAGATGTCACTTAACCTCAACCACCTTTTGCTTGAGCAACACATTAGCAGTAATATGTCAATCAGATTCATAGATAATATTTTACCAACCCAAGGTACAAGCATGTTGAATAGCCTAGAGAATCACCAACCCTTCTATAAACTTGTTAGAATGCCCCTCTTTATGGATGGAGAAAAAGAAAATGATCAAACCAGAATAGTGTCTACCAACTCCACAAATCCAAGTAGGCCAAAGGTTACCCCTAGAGGAACCATCTGTATTAATCTTCAGAAAATACATTAGAGGAGGCAACCATCTTCCAACCCTTTGAACCTTGCTTTTAGTCCTCATTCCACTCCTGACACAAGTAGAGACTGAATTCAACCCCTGCAAGTAAAATCTATTCACAATCTCATCATCACTTCCTTCCAATGGAAAAGCCACTTCATATTTGGCTTCCACCATCTCTTGGATCATACCAACAATTATGTGTCAAACCTGTTGAAATATCACCCTATCACCATGAAAAATCCTATAATTTCTTTCCAACCAAATTTTCCAAACAATGAATGTATGACCAATGATACACATAATCTGAAGGAAAGAGGCCTGGGACAGGGGTCTTTTCCAATTGCTCAAGAACTCAACAAGGGAAGATGCATGAACATGAGGATGTTTCCAAACACCACACCACAAATTCTAGAGCAACATAGAATAAGGACAATAGAAAAACAAATGGGAAGAATCCTCCTCACTACAGTCACACTGAACACAAATAGAGGGACCCTATAATCCCCACTTACGAAGATTGTCCCATATCAAACATCTATTCCAAGCTAGAGTCCACAGAAAAAAATTACATGTAGGCCATGAAAATTGGTTCCACACATTTTTCCACCAAGGGACCTCGATCCCCATAAACTTATGAGACAAAAACTCTTGGTATCCACTAGCCACAATGAAAGTGCCCTTAGGATTCTAGATCCAAGCCAGAATATCCTTTTACCTAAGGGAGCTACATTGTCTACTAGAAAAACATTTTGATGCACAACAAAATCATCTTCTAACCCAAGAATAGGCATATCCCAATGATCCTTCCACCTAGCCACCTCCACCTACCCATATGGATAGAACATCTTAAAATCACTCACCCTTGACCAACCATCTTCCAAAGTGAGATGAAATAAATTCACCAAATTATGATATTGACACAAAATGGGGGAAAATCCATCCCAAGACATCAAACCAAAAGAGAGCCTCAACCCCCCTATTACATATGTAGAACATGCCCTCCTTGATTACCACAACCCCTTTCTCAAGAATTCCCAATCACAAAACCTTTCCGCATCAGAGGAAACTTGAGAAGCTCCTCCTTAAAAACCCCAAAAGGTACTTATGAGATACAATCCTAGCCGAGATATGATCTTGTGACACACACCACCTCAGTAAATCTTTATAGCCAATGCTAACCTAGACCAAGTCTCTTGGTACAATCCAAGACCCCCAAATTTCCTTGGGCTACACACAATATCCCACTTTACCAGGCTACACTTGGATGAGGACAAGCTACCCACCCATAAGAATTGTATAGCTAGAGATTCTAAATCCTTCACAAACCTAACTGGAGCAACCTGTAACATGCACCTATAAATAGGAAGATCTTTCAATATAGACTTTAGCAGTTGAGCACGAACAACAAAGGGAAACCATATATGAGTCTAATGATTAACCTTCACATGAAACTTGTCCAAAATATTCAATGGTGGTTCCCTAGGAAGTCTACCAATAGAGATAGGAATACCAAGATAAGTTTAAGGGAGAGAACCAATTTGAACCTCAAGATACAATAAATCTTTTGTTCAATAAGCCTCAGAGTATTGAAGAAGAAAATGGAATATTTATCTTCATTAATCCTTTGAAAAGAAGCAACATAGTAGATATCTAAAGCCTTGCACAAATTTTCAGCTTCTTTTATTTTATCCAAATCCATCAAGGCAATATCATCCACAAATTGCAAGTGAGATTGAGGAGGCAAACCATTACCCCACCTCCATCGTTGGATAAAACCCAACTCCACATTAAATTTCACCAATCACCCCAAGCCTTCAACAAGAAGAATAAATAAATATGGAGAGAGAGGATCCCCTTGACAAAGACCCCTAGAAGCACTAAAAAGAGAAGAAGGCCCACCATTTATCAACATTGAGAAAGAAGTGGAGCTAACACAACACATAAACCACTGGACCCACTCCTTAACAAAACCAAAATTAATAAGATTTTTTCACAAGGAGGGCCACCTCACTCTATCATAGGCCTTTGCCATATCTATCTTGATGAACATAGGATTTTCTTTTGAGGATTCCATAGAATGAATGGTCTCAGTAGCAATGAATACACAATCCAAAATTTATCAATCCTCCACAAAATCAATATGTTCCTTAGAGATAAGCCCTCTAAGCCATTGCTTCATCTGTTTAGCAATTAGCTTGGAAATGATTTTATAAACCACATTACAAAGGTAAATGGCTTGAAACTGAATCAGATGATATGCTCCCTCATATTTGGGAATGAGAGCAAGGAATGTAAATTTTAAAACCCACGACATCTACTTATTCTTTTGAGACTCATAGACCACCTCCAAAAGGTCTAGCTTAATGATATCCAAATTTTTTTGATAAAATTCAATTAGAAAACCATCAAGGCATGGGGCTTTCCCTTTCTTCATTTGGAAAAAAATAGCATCTAAATCCTCTAGTGAGATATTGCTCAAAAGATTCTCATTCATCTCGCTAGTGACCAAAGAGAGGATAGAAGAAAGAACCTGGTTTTATTCCACCAAACCATCCTGAGTATCCTCTTTAAATAATGAAGCAAAGAACTATGAAGCTTCTCTAGACACAACCTATGAAGCAGATAACTACTCACCCTTGTCATTCACAAGAACATGCATAGAATTACCATGTCTCTTGGCCTTCATTGAGTTGAGAAAGAAAGTGGTGCTTCTGTCTCCCTCATATAACCATTCAACTTGAGCCTTTTGTTTCTAATAAATTTCCTCATGCAACTTACACTCTTCCAAAGCTTTCAAAGCCCTGGAATCCTCCTCGTTAAATCTGTAGAAAGACCAAAATACCTTATCTCTCGAGTGATGACATCCAATTCAGCTTGAGTAGGAACCTTAGCATGTAAGGTATTGCCAAAGCACTACATGTTCCACCTTTTAAGTTGATATTTTACATATTGCAGTAGTTTAGAGAAAGAATACATAGGAGTGCCAAAATAAGGATGTCCACTCCTCCACCATTCAACCACATGCACCTACAAAGAAGAATATCTTAACCACATAAACTGGAACTTAAAAGATGAGGATCAAGCAACATAAACCAAATTAGTAGATAACCTAAATAGGCCAATGATTTGAACCCCTCCAATCCAAAATCTTAGACCAAGTAAACAACCATCCACCAACCTGGAAATAGCACACTAGGAAATGGTCAAGTCTCTCAGTAATAAGACTCTCCCTCAATTAGCTATTGTTCCAAGTAAACTAACCATTCTAAGGCTTAATGTCAACTAGATTCAATGTAGAAATGTTATCATAAAAAAGGAAAGTAGAGGGCTCCAATCTTGCAATGCCACCCATCTTCTTCTCCAATTCAATAATGGCATTGAAATCACTCACAATAATCCAAGGGAACAAAGGAGCGATGCTTCAAATGAAATTAATGTGAGACCACAATAAGTGCTTAGTAGGAAAATCAATAGTCACATAGATGTTTGAAAGAAGAATAGTTTCCCTCAACTCCAAAATTGAAGCAACCATAGAAATGGAATACATGGAGGAAAACCACCGAAGAGGATGAATCTTCAATGGGTTTCATAGGAAATCCACACCCCCTACATTACCATGAGTCCAAATACACTAGCAACTGCCCCACCCCCATAGCTTAGGAAATAAACCAATGATCCTTCAACAATTGACATACTTTCCTATAAAAACAAAACATCAAGAGAACGATTTCTTAGAAAATCATGAATAAATTTTGTTGGAGGGTCACTATTCAATCCCTTTACATTCAAGGAGAGGACAATCATTTTGGAGGGTTAGAAAAATAGGATTACAGGGTCTTCAAAGACCCATACTCCACCAAAGTTTCCCCCATCAACTTTATTTTCTCCAAATCCTTCTTTCTCCCAACTTTAGAAGACTTCTCAGCAACCCCTTTCTTTTCATCTTTCTAAATAATTCCCAACAAAGGAGGTGGGGCACATAAGTTTTAAGTCAACAAGATGCTCAATTTTTTTTTTCCAATTTAGAAAAAAAAGTATAAAGAAAACGCATTCCTCTCACATAATACATATATGGAGATTCATATCTACTAAAAGAATTTATTAAATATCTAATAAAAAAATTAATGGAATGAGAAAGAGAAGTGTAAATCAAGGAAAAAGATGGATCATTCAAGAAAAAATAGGAGAAAATCACCATGGTGATTGTTGCTAATATTTCACTATATTATTAATGATAGTGAAATAATACTCAGAAGAGGTAGATACCATAAAAAACATATCCATTTGGTTTCAAGGAGCCAAACATTTTGATTGGAAACTAGTACTAAAAAATGATGTAACTGGTTGCTTTCTCCTAGATGAAAAATGAAAAAGGGGCTTGAGTTGATGATCTATATAATTCCACATAATGCACTTCTCTTTCTTTGATTGCTCATGATTGACTATATTAATGACTATGCCTCATCTAGTAGGAAATGTTGGTGTCCATGTGAGTACCAAATATTATATTCCAAATAATAATAGGTCAAGGGACATGCCTTTTGAGACACACCCCATGTGATAAAAGAGAGTAGGATTAAAATAAGAATGGAAAAAAATGTAGTGACCATCCATAAAATTAGCATAGCATATCTCCCCTCTCTATGTAAGCCTTTTATTTTTCATCTTCTCTTATATTTTAATAGGATAAAGGCTCAATAATTCCCTACTCACAATAGATTAGGCCTTTACAATGAGCATATATCTAATAAAACACATCTCTCATGTGACCTGCCACTACTGCATCCTGATCAACTATTATTTCCTCACGTCTAGGTGACCTTTCCTTTTCCCTTTCCAACCCATGTTCTTCCACCTACCCAGGGCCTAACTGACCCAATAACTCCTCCAGTAAATGTTACAACTATTCATCTAAGCTAGGCTGTTTCGGGTTCTGACCACCACCTGATGTATTATTTTGAGAACTCTTTCATTCCTCATGCTCTAAACCATGGGAAATCAGTGGTGATGGACATTGGCGATTGGCTCCACAACCACCACCTTGGCCTCTTCCTCAGCCACAACCTCTACCCCAAGGAATTATCTTGCACATCAATTAGGGGTATGTGAGATTAAGAGTTAACACAAAGGCTTCCTAACAAACACAAACTACCTAGAGAACCCAGCATTAGCAGCCTTGGCTTTGATACCAAGTTGTAATGCCTCGCCGTAAAAACCCTAAAGGAGCAACTAAAAAAATTGTAACAATTTTGTTTTTAAACATAAAGATTAAACACTAAGTTTACTAATGCAATTAACATAGCTAATGATTACAAATTAAAAACCTAATTCCCTTGTGGTACATGAGGTGACATTAACTAAAATATCCCATAACAAAGTTAACTAATGTAACTTTCAATTTCCAATTATGTAATCCATTCATTCACATATCTTCATTTAAACATTCATTAACGATAACCAAAATGATAAGAATAATCCATATAAAACTATACATGCAAATTACAATAAATTAAACATGAAAATATAAAGTACATATTTCATAGATACAACATAACATTAAAGTATTTACAAAGTGTAGTTCTAGAATGATTTACATGGTGTGATAATATAATACATCAGTCTGCTAGTACATCTCAATGAACACATATACAAAAGGTACATCATAAGTCTTCCAAACAAAAGACACAAGAATAAACTCCAGACATGAAAGGAAAGAGAAGAAAATGGAAACATAGTATCAAAAGACCACTACCAAAACATAACAACGTGCAAGAACATTGAAACATATCAATAGAGGAGAGTATCATCACACAGTCCTATGTGGGTTATCCTGACTGCCTTTCTCTAGGCACTGCCCCCATCTATTGTTATCCTGACAACTTCTCTAGGTGTCAGCCCCATAGGATGACTCATGTGGAACTATTAACCTCTTGTGGAGACAAGGAAACAATCTTTCCAACCATGGCCCTCTTAGCCCACCCTTAGTCTATGAAAGCCCTAACAGGCAGATGAGGCATCCATAATTATCTTATTAATGTTTTACTACCCACTCCCTAATTAATTAATTAGGTTATCACTTTTTACTCTAACTCTAACGTGGGTTATCCTAACAGTCCCTTTGTGTGTCAGTTCCCACGTAGAGTCACTCTCCCTAGAAACCCAAAACATAAAATCCAATACCAAGGAGTTGTACCAACAAGAACACTGAACGACAAAATAAAACAACCACAAGGAAAGATCATCTCAACAAAACTCATATGAATATACACCCATAAAATGGTACAACCCCAAATGTAAACTCAAGATCATGACTATAGTCTAAAATAGGGGAAAATATCAAATTAAAAGATCATAAATAGACATCATTTCCCCATTTCTCTGGAAGTCCCTAAGAAGTAACTTAAGCTCCTACAAAAGGATAACTGACTTAAGGGTTTTTTCCACAAGGCATAATCCCAATTAAAAGAAAACCATAATTGACTCAACCAAAATTTCAAGATCAGACAATTATGTACATGAATAAGCTAAAATTGAAGCAACACCATATAACATATCTCATTACAAAATAATTTCACCAAGAAATAAATAAATAAATTCACTCGAGAACATTCAACTTGATTTAAACCAGAAAGTTTATTTCTAATTAAATCGATAACACTAAAATATCCAACATTGCAAATTTTAACATTATCTAATTGTTCCATGATTTCAACATAAATAACCACCTATATATATATACGCTTTTACTTGTATATACATATATATTTATATATAAATAAAACATACATTAAAATAATGCAATTAAATTACATTACAAAATTACCCATATAATTCACTATAATATATAGCTATACACACACACACACATATTAATATATATATATATGTATATACTAATATATATATATATTATAAAAAACAAAATAAATAAAAATTGAATTTAAAAAAAAAATTAATTAAGAAAAAAACATAGCTTGCAACTTAGTACTACATACCTCCTTGTGGGGAGGCTGCAACCTCCACCTGGCTACGCCTAGTAGCCATCGGCTATTGTATACAGCCTATGGTGGCTGCGCATAATCCACCATGGGGAGTGGGGTCATACGGCGACAGCCGACCACTCCCCCCCAACATACATATATATATTAATATATTATTTTATTTTTTTTTTTCTATAATTATCTTTTCAAAACAAAACACCAAAAAATCAAACTCGATATATATATATATATGCAAAAGTATATATTGAAAGAAATTAAAATACATATAAATCTTATTTCCTTTGAGACAAATTGTAAATTTGGACATGCAATTATAATCCCCATAATCAATTTGTTTTCTTTTAAAATCAAGAATTTCATAACTAGTTTTTTTTTTAAGCAAGATCAAAGGGTTTCTCAATGGTTTTTTATAGAAGATCTAAAAGTTTGACACAAACAAATTTTCAACAATAGAATTTATTTTATAACATAGATGTAAATTTCAAATATTGTAGACATTATTTTCATTTCCCTTATAGAACTATCAAAACAAAAGAATTAATAAATCAAAAAGAACCTAGAATCCTTCATTTGATGTTGAATCCAAACACGACAGCCTATCTTCCTCTTTCGAAAACAAGCTTCCTCTGTAGTTCCTTCTCCAATTCCTCCTTTTAGCTAACTTCTAGATCAATGTTATATTTTCCTTACAAAGAACATTTTTTAATAGAGAAGCACACATATATTTTTCTCCAACTATTGTTACTTCTCTTCCCAGAAACAAAAACCGTTCCCGTGTGTAGAGAAACTTCTTCCTCTCACAATAAAAATAAAGAAAGATAAATAGAGCTCTTCTTTTTTTTCAAAAATCCACAACATGCATTGGTTTTTTTTTCTTGCTTTAAAAGTTCACACTTATCTCACAAATTTAATTAAAAATTTATTATTTTCACATTTATCCTCACATGATATTATCATTATATTTTACAATATTAACATTTTGAAAAAGTTGATTAACGATTATCAGAAAACTTTATTTATTTAAATTAATTAATTTATACTTTTTAATTAATTCAATAATTTTTTGATTTAAAATATTTAAATCGAACATTTAACTGAATTACAATCACCTACAATTAATCATATAAAAAAAATAACATTAATTAATCCCATATAAAATAAAGATAAATTACATGACAACTATCAACAAATGAAATAAATAATCAACAACAATCAATACTGAAACAAGGACAAGGTCAAAACCATGACACTGTAAGACTCACAATGAGGTGACGGAGTTGGGATGGGGACACTTCCTTATCAACTCCCTTTTCAACATCGTACCCATTGGGTTTATCAGACACACTTAGACCTATCAAGTAGCTCGAGTCAATGTCTTGTACCTACATCCTACATAGAAACAAATGTCAAGTAGCATGTAAATCTCCATTGTAGACACACCATAAAAGGTAATAACGGGATAGCAGGGCACTTGCAAGTGAGTGATGCCACTCCGTCCTTTCACCAAGACTCACTAGAAAACACATAAAAAACCGTAGCAGTATAGAATCACATCATCACCATATATATTATAAAAGAAAACCATAGCATAACCAAATAATATAATCACCACAGAATGTATCATCAAACATAATAAGTAATGTCAAGAGTAGGAAACAAACCAAACTATGAATCCACACATAACCAATCTGGTGAACTAATCACCATCACAAACCGGGTACAAAACCAACACATAAAAGTATCGAAGAGTATCAACAATGTGAGGGGTATTACATCCTCCCCCCCATGAACATGGCTTAGTCCTGGAAGCCACTAAATAAATATGGGCAAGCCTCTCTAATATAGGATGCGTCCTCACAACCTGAACCTATTCAATATCTCTACCCCTAAGGGTGAGTCTTTGTTGTTGTAGCACAACCATGGGCTCAACTGCTAACTATCCATCCTTGACCTATAGAGCATTCCAATCAAGTATGTGAGTAACATCTGGATAATATGGCCTAAGAACTTAAACATGAAAAACATCATGAATCACGATAGATTGGGTGACAATGCTAAGTGATAGGAAATAGGGGCAATCCTTTCTAGAACTTCAAATGGTCTAACAAATCAAGGAGCCAGCTTTGAACCCTTTCCATAATGAATTGGGCTCTTTCATGGTCGCACTCGCAGAAAGACTTGATCATCAATAGAGAACTAATGGTCAACTCTATGTACATCAACATATTTCTTCTGTCTATCTTATGCTGCCACAAGTTTCTCTTTGATGCAACTACCTACTACTCCATG
>VDFB02281492.1:678209053-678223750 GCA_007258455.2 Sequoia sempervirens
GAGATAGTAACAAGGAAATCATATACAAGACCATCTACCTCTAGAGGCAAGCTAATACATAACTGAACTAAATCAAATACAACACAATATTACTTAACACAAAGGTTAGACTACTTCCAGGGAACAATGATCATCTACACAGTACAACAAACTAACTTCTGGTTGACATAGAGAGTGTCACACATCATATGCTTTGAGTTACCCTAGCTCGACCTTCCTAGGCTACCAGACCCCCATCTTGGGTTACCCTGGCTTGCCTCTACTAGCCGCCGGACCCTCATACAAACTGTGCTTCTCATCTCATCTCAAACCTTAAAAGTGAATGAGTCGTAAGAGAGGCATTTATTATCTTAATTAGTCTGAGAGTTTTATCATTATTTCTTTTTAAGTTATCACTTACTTAAACCCTAAGTGAGTTACCCCGGCACCCCTTTATGTGTCAGACCCCCACAAAGAGTCACTCTCCTATTAATAACACACACAATACCAAACCAAAATTCAATGGGTAACTAGATAAGTCAACCACTCCAATCCAAGGAGGCAACAATTAATGAAAACTCAGTCCAAACACTAGAGGAAACAAAGTAGACAATCCACTCCTTCTAAAGGAGGCACAAACCACATAAGCCACTCCTAATCCAAAGGAGGCACAAACCATCCCCGTTCGAGAAAATTGGGTAAAACAACATGATACGTCTATACGCGCTACCCAAGACAATCCAAAGGTTGGCTAACATTTTACGAAAACCCACACAATAAACTAAAAACCCCCATCTAGAAGACTCACAGAAACAAATGACTCAATTTCCCAACATTGAGAATGAACAAAAACATCACTTAGAAAGTATTTTAGGCAACTCACTAAACTAATTATAGGATTTCCTAAATCCAAGCCAAGCAATGACATAGTGCATGAAATCAATTAAATAATTAACAGTATTGCAAACACTCAAAAGTAAATAAGATTACATTAGCAACTTTAAGGAATTTTAAACTAACCAATTAATCATATTTCCCTTGATTATCCATAATAATCAAAATTATTATTATTATTATTATTATTTAAATAAATCTTTTGATTTTTAAATAAATTTTATGCATCTATTATAATAAAATAACCATCTCAAGATCAATATATTTAAATATAAATATATATTAAGCATACATATATATTTAATTATATAAATATTATTTAAATAATTATTTATTTAAAAACAATTTCAATTCCCCATCATTTAAAGTATATATATTATATATATATAATAATAATAATTAAAAAAACACTATATATATTTATATAATATATATTATATATATTATATTAATATATTTATAATATATATTATATATATATAATTATATAAATAAAACAACTATTTTAAAAAAATAACCCTAACTCTATCTAAGGTTGTGCAGCCCAAAACAGGGGACGCAACCCCTGCTGGACTGCTACACAGGCTCCCATGTAGGGTTGACTGCTAGGCAACCTTCCCTTATGGGGGCAGCGTTGGGCGCAGCCTCCACCCCCATAAACCCATGTATTTCCTTTTTCTATAATATTTTTATTTTTTTTACAAAAATAAAATTAAAAACACAGACTCCCTACAACTCAAGGACAAAATTTTCATTTTATAAATTTTTTCACAAAATCTCTTCATAATAAAAAAAAATCAATTTTCATATATAACAATATATGTATATATATATACTCCATATATATATATATTTCATTTTTGTAGCCAGATTGGGCAAATTTTCTAGAGAAGAAATCTAAGAAGAAGAATTTTAAACACCATTTCATGATATAAATTATGGAAATTCCCCAAATCCAACAAAGAGGTTTTAAACTTTTCTTTTGTTTTCCTTTTTTTTTTCTATTGTTAAAACTTGGAAATTTTAGTTGAAAGAGATTGTTTTCTTCAAGAAATCTAAATTCTTTCAAGATTTTAACAAGGTTTTTTAAATTTTTTTGCACAAGTTTTCCAAATTGAAAATGCAAATTTCTAAACACAAACAAATGGAACCCTCAAACCAAAGCCGGGATGGAATAGCCAGTGCAGTGATGAGCTCTACTAATTCCTTCCAAAGCTTTTCCAAAATATTTTCCCAAATCCAACCATAATCCGTAAACAAGCAATAATTCTCTCTTTCTTTTTTTAACAACAATTCTCTTCCCAAAATGAAAACTTCCCCCAAATTTAGAGTAACTTACCAAAATATGCCATCCACCTAAGTTATTTCCCTTTTTAGGATATTTTTGAATTTATTTTAAATTTAAAACCAAAATTCTTTTCAACATGACTTTATTATTTATTTTAAAATTTCTATTCCGAATGAATTTAAATGTTTTTAAACATTTCAAAAAAAACATTCAACTTTACAATTTTCTTTTCAAAACAACGTTAACAATTATCCTTTTAAATTTTAAATTCAAAAGAATTTAACATTTACAATTTCCAAAATGAATCACTTGATTTATTTCCACATAATTAATTTAATTAATCAAGAAAATAAATCTAATCCAATATTAGATCATTTTATTAACTAAATTAAATTAATGAATAAATTAAATAACATTTATAACTTGTAACTAGATAATTTAATAAACTTAAATACATAAAGCCATTCATTTACCTTTTTTTTCAACTTGCAATTTAAATGAAAACAAGAATGGATGCACAACAAAGAAGCAACTTAACCCGACTACAACCTAATGACACACTATGACTAGGGTGATGACTTGGCATGGAAAACCTAGCTACTATCTCCCAATTGAATACCATTGGTCAATGGACACGCTCAAACTTGCGAACCAGGTGGAGTCAATGTCTTGTACCTGTCAACCTATGAACAAAGAGTATATCAAACATGCATATATATAATATGAACAAATACATAGTGAAGATGAAATCTCAGAATCATAGGGCACTCACAAGCGAGTGGTACAATCCCATCCCTTTCACCATTACAAAATTACTAACTGACGATTCTAACATCAATAATATGATCAAAAGCATAAAATATCATTAATTCAATATATGCTAAGTTAATCTAAAACATGCCATAATGATAACATTAGAGTAAAATACCATCACATCAAAATATAACATTCGCATCACTTTACAGTTTGAGATGAAGTAGTAACCAAGTTCCAAAATCAAAGCATAAATAGAAACAACATAACAAGGAAGAAGACTACCGATCAAAAAACCAAAATGCAGGGGTGATACACCATGTCCTAAAGCATTTCGAGACCTAAGAGAACTCTATCCTCAAGATGGTCCCAACTTAATGGGGTCCTGTAGGGACGACCATATAATGCCTAAAAGGGATCCATACAAATTGAGCTATGATATCCATTATTATAGGAAAACTCTAGTAGATGTAAATAATCCTCCCAGTGTGACTATTTATCCATCACGTACATATGAAGCATGTCCTCAAGAACCTGATTAATCATCTCTATCTAACCATCTATTTTAGGATGATAGGAAGAAATAAAATTCAGTTGAGTTCCTAAGGCACATTGCAATGATGTCCACAATGCAGATGTGAACACTGGCTCCCTGTTAGAAATGATTCTATGTGGAATACCATGCAGATGAACAATATATTCCATAAAGATTCTAGCAACCAAAGAAGCAATGTAAGATAATTGGATAGGGGAGAAGTGTGCCACCTTTGTCAATCTGTCAACTGTGACCATGATAGCATCATGTCATCAAGAATTCATAAGTAATCCCACAATAAAGTCTACTAAAATTGTGTCCCACTTCCATTCTAGAATGAGATATAGTTGTAAGAGACTTGTGGGATGTTGGTGTTCAACCTTGACTCTTTGACATTCCAAACACCTAGCCACCAAATTTGCAATACCCCTCTTCATGCCAGCACAAAAGTACAATGTACGAAGATCTGCATACGTCTTTTTAACTCCCGGGTGAGTATAATAGTTAGCTTGATGTGCCTTAGTAATAATTAGAGTCTAAAGACCCTCAGTAGAAGGCACGTAGATACAACCCAAATACCTCAAAATACCATCAGACTCCAGTGAATACCCTACAAACTTTCCTTCCAAAGCTCTGCCTGATTCAATTTCAGCCTTCACTTCCTAATACCAGCTATCTATGGGAAGTCTGATGAGGACTTGACTCCTCAAATTAACCTCGAGAGCAACTGCAAAAAATTCATGTCTCTACTGACTCAAAGGATCCACCACTACATTTTCCTTTCCCTTAACATACTTGATCTAAAAATCATATTCATAGAGGAATTCCATCCATCTCCTCTTCCTGGCATTTAGGTTCGACTGCATAAAAATGTATTGCAAACTGTGATGATCACTGTGAAGCTTGAACCTATGACAAATAAAAAATGTCTCCATCTCACAAGGAAATGAACCACTGTAGCTAATTCCAAGTCATTCATGGGTTAATTTAGCTCATGATCCTTGAGCTTGCAGGATTCATAAAAAAATGCATGACCTTCATGCATGAAGATGGCTCCTAAGCCCTCCAAGGAAGCATCTATGCACACCATGAAAACCCCAGTAGGATCAAGCACTACCAATATTGTTGCACTAGTCAACCTGTCCTTAAGGGTCTCAAATTTTTTCTAGCACTAATTAGAGCAAATGAATTTCGTCCCTTTCCTCTGAAGATAAGTAATGGGATGTGAGATCCTAGAAAAATATTGTACAAACCACTGATAGTATCCCACTAACCCCATGAAACTATAAATCTCTGGCACATTCTTGGGTGTTGGTCAATCAACAATAGCCTAGATCTTAGATGGATCCACTGCAATACCTACACTAGAGATGATGTGCCCCAAATATTTTACTTTTGTTTTGTAGAACTCACATTTAGCCAAATTAAAAAACAACTGATTGTCCCTCAAACATTGTAATACCTATCTCAGATGTTCCTCATGCTCCTCCATTGATTTAGAGTAAACTAGGATGTCATCAAGAAACACAAGAAAAAACTTATCCAAATAGGTTTGGAAGACTCCATTCATTAGGCACATTAAACTTGATGGTTCATTTGTTAACCCAAATGATATAACAGTGAACTCATAATGTTTGTATCAAGTGTGAAATGCATTTTTATGTATATCAGAATCAGTTATTCATAACTGATGATAACCAGATTTAAGATCAATCTTGGAGAAAAATTGAGATCCTTTTATTTGATCGAACAAGTCATCAATTCTCAATAAAGGATATCGATTCTTGATTGTTACTTTGTTAGGATGCTTGTAATCAACACACAATATGAGTGAACCATCCTTTTCTTTCACAAATATAACTGGTGCTCCCCAAGGAGAAACACTAGGACAGATGAATCCTTTTTCTAAAAGTTCCTCTAACTACAAATAGAGCTCCTACAATTCTTTTGTTGTCATCGAGTATGGATCCCATGATATAGGCTTAGCTCCAAGGACAAGGTTGATTTTGAAGTCGATGTCATGTTTTGGTGGCATCCCTAGAATTTCACTTGGAAAAACATAAGAGTATTCCTTAAGAAGAGGGTAGTTATCCAATGAAACCCCTTGACTCTCTTCTATGTCCAAATCATTAGTAGACATGAAAAATAACTGAAAACCCTATCTAAAGCACTTTTTTAATTGCATGGTTAAGATCAAATGTAGTGATATAAGTCTCTAAACACCAATGATCTCAACCTCGTTACCTGTATTATCAATGCAATGCAAAACCTTGCATCAACAATCAATTATAGCATGGTGGCCACTTAACCAATCCATACCTAGAACCACATCATAAGAACCAAGAGGTAGGATTCAAAGGTCCACCATAGTCATGAGTGACCCAATTTTCAAATTACAACCCTGTACCAAAGTCTCAACCACTACCTTAGCCTTGGAGGCCAATTTGACCTATCACTTATTGCCTTTCCTTGTTGCAACCAATCTATAGTGCTCTACTACTGAAGGAGAAATAAATGAATCAGATGCTTTGAAATAAAATAAAATGGAAATACTAGTGCCATTCAAAACACTTGATGTCTCGATTATAGTGCCGTGATGTTCTACTTGACAATTGTCCACTGCCGCAAACACTCAATGTGCTCTACCCACATTGCCCACTCTCGGTTCAGAAGCAACTAGTCTCTAACAAAAAGATGAAATGCTCATTTGTGGACACTATCTAGCAATATGTCCCTTTTTCCCATTAGAGAAACATCTTGTGCCTTTCCCAAATCCTTTGACACTAGACAATGTACTCTACTATTGAAAATTGCCTTGTGAGGGTGTGCACTGTGTGATTTGTGTAGGCTGCTCAAAATGATCCAGCCTAATTCATTACTAGCTTTAGTTCTTCCTGCTCTGAGATTTGTCTCCCTACTAAGACTGTGATTTATTCTGTTTGGGTTGTGACTACTACTGCTACTATGAACCACCCTTAGAGGATGCCCGAAAATTCCTGAAAGACCATACAGCTTGAGGTTGCCCACCTCTAGAACCAAAACTTGATGCTCGAACATTATCGATCTGAACTCTTGTGTGACCTCCCAATGCCATTTCCAAATTTTCTTCTACAAGATGAGCCTTCTCAATAGCTACCTCCATTATCTTTGGCTCAAAGACTCTAACTCCACCACTGATTTAGGAATTTAAGCCCCTGAAAAAGTGTTGCACAAGCATTGCCTCATCATTACCAATCCTTGCATACTATTTGAGCTCATAAAAAGGATGCTCATATTGCTCCACAGACATTTCCATTTTTCTTAACTCATGAAATTCATCTGCTCTACACTACCTCCAGTGATCAGAAAGGAAACGAGACCTGAATCTCTCCATAAAAAATTCCCAAGTCACCATGTTGATATCAATATGTAATTTTTATTCTCTTAGCCACCACCAAGTGGACACAATGCCTTTAAGGTGCATGATGGCATACCTAGCCTTGGTATTACTACCATAGGGATGCATAGTAAAGCATTTTTCTAGGTCAATCAGCCATGTCTCTACCTTAAGATCCCCACCAAATCCATCAAAGGTGGGAGGTCATGCTCTCAATAGGTCTCTCATGTGACCAACCACTACTGCATTTTGATCAATTTTTATTTCCTCACATCTAGGTGATCTTTCCCTTTCCCTTTCCAACCCCTATTCTTCCACCTTCCTAGGGCCTAAGCGACCTAGTAACTCCTCCAGTAAATGTTGCAACTATCCATCTAGGCCAGGTTATTTTGGGTTTTGACCACCACCTGATGGATTGTTTTGAGAACTTTGTCATTCCTCACACTCTGAACCATGAGAACTCAGTGGTGATGGACTTTGGAAGTTGGCCCCATGACCTCTACCCTAAGGCATGATCCTACACATCAATTAGGGGTATGTGAGATCAAGAGTTAACACAAAGGTTTCCTAACAAACAAAAACTACCTAAAGAACCCAACATTAGCAACCTTAGCTCTAATACCAAGTTGTAATGACTTGCTGCGCAAACCTGAAAGAAACAACTAAAAGAAAATGAAACATTTTTTTTTAAAACATAAAGATTAAACACTAAGTTTACTAATGCAATTAACATAGCTAATGATTACGAATTAAACACCTAAGTCCCTTGGGGTACATGAGGTGACATTACCTAAACTATCCCATTACAAAGTTAACTGATGTAACATTCAATTTTCAATAATGTAATCCATTTATTCACATATCTTGATTTAAACATTGATTAACGATAACCAAAATGATAAGAATAATCCATATAAAACCATCCATGTAAATTATAATAAATTAAACAGGAAAATATAAAGTACATATTTCCATAGATACAACATAACATTAAAGTATTTACAAATTGTAGTTCTAGAATGATTTGCATGGTGTGATAATATAATACATCAGTCTTCTAGTACATCTCAATGAACACATATACAAAAGGTACATCATAAGTCTTCCCAATGCACGTGGGAATGATACATCAACACATAGAATACATCTAGAGCACAAATATACATCCGGTAACATATGAACCCTGGATCAAACTACATCTGCAAACTCTACAATGAATGGTACAACTGCATCATAGGGGACCCAACGGGGTGTGTAGCACATTCCACCCAGCCACCCCTGTGCTAGGAGTAAATGAGGAAGGATCCCCAGCCAAGCACTTCCAAACAAAATATGAAAGACTAAACACCAGACATGGAAAGCAAGAGAACACAATGGGAACATAGTATCAAAAGACCACTCCCAAAGCATAACAACACTAGAACACCAAAACATATCAATAGACCACTTTCAAAGGTTAGCAAAAAAAACAACTCAAAGGAATGTTAGAGGAGAGTGTCATTACATAGTCCTACATGGGTTATCGTAACTACCTTTCTCTAGGTGTCCCCCCTTTCTATAGTTATCCTAGCAGCCTCTTTAGCCACTGGCCCCATAGGGTTACTCATGCAAAATCGTTAACATCTCATGGAGATGAGGCAACGATCTTTCCAACCACGACCTTCTCAGCCCACATTTAGTCTATGAAATCCGTAACAGGTAGATGATGCATTCATAATTATCTTATTAAAGTGTTACTACCCACCCCCTAATTAATTAATTAGGTTATCAATTTTACTCTAACTCTAACGTGGATTATCCCGACAACCCCTTCATGCGCCAATGCACACGTAGAGCCACTATCCCTAGAAACCCAAAAGATAAAATACAATACCAAGGAGTTGTACCAACAAGAACACTAAACCACAAAATAGAACAACCACGAGGAAAAACCATCTCACCAAAACTCATATGAATATACACCCATAAAATGATACAACCCCAAATGTAAACTCAAGATCACAACTATAGTCTAAAATAGGGAAAATAAAATAAAATTAAAAGATCATAAATACACATCATTTCCCCATGGCTTTGGAAGTCCCTAAAAATTAGCTTAAGCTCCTACAAAAGGATAACTGGCTTAAGGGTTTTTCCCACAAGGCATAATACCAATTAAGAGAAAACCATAATTGACTCATTGAAAATTTCAAGAGTAAATAATTACGTACACGAATAAGCTAAAATTCAAGCAAAACCATATAACATATCTTGTTACAAAATAATTTCAGCAAGAAATAAATAAATTAATTCACTCGAGAACATTCAACTTAATTTAAACCACAAAGTTTATTTCTAATTTAATCAATCACACTAAAATATCCAACATTGCAAATTTTAACATTATCTAATTGTTCCATGATTAGAACATAAATAACCACCTATATATATATATATGTGTGTGTGCTTTTACGCATATATACATATATATTTATATATAAATAAAACATACAATTAAAATCATGCAATTAAATCACATTAAAAAATTACCCATATAATTCATTGTAATATACAACTATATATATATATGTATATATTAATACATATATATTCATATATAATATATATATATATATTATAGAAAAATAAATGATTAAAATTTGAATTTTAAAAAAAATTAATTAAGAGAAAAACACATGCCTAACTTGCAGAATTCCTCCTGGGAGGTCGGTTCCCATATGGCTTCCATAGCCATCATCCGGTGGTGCAACTGTGGTACATGTGCCAAATCACAATGGGAAGTGTGGTGTATGGTGACAACCCACTCCCCCAATATATATATATATATATATTATATTAAAGATATCAGACTTTGGATATATGGACTTTTTATATTATAAATATATATATATATATATATATGTTTGACACAAAAAAGAAAAGAATAGTATGAATACATATATGTGTGTTTGGAAAACTGATATATATATATATATATATATATATATATATATATATGCAAAACTATATATTAAAAGAAATTAAAATACATATAAATATGATTTCCTTTCAGAGAAATTGTAAATTGAGGCATGTAATTATAATCCCCATAATTAATTTGTTTTCTTTTCAAATCAAGAATTTCATAACTAGTTTTGTTGAAGAAAGATCAGAGGGTTTCTCAATAGTTTTCTAAAGAAGATCTAAAGTTTAACATGAAAATATTTTCGACAAAAAAATTTATTTTCAAACATAGATATAAATCTCAAATATTGTAGACATGATTTTTATTTCCCTTACAAAACTATCAAAACAAAAGAATTAATAAATCAAAAAGAACCTGGAGTCCTTCATTTTATGTCGAATCCAAACACCACAACCCTTCTTCATCTTTCGAAAATAGACTTGCTTTGTAGTTCCTTCTCCAATTCCTTCTTTCACCTAACTTCTGGATCAATATTATATTTTTCCTTACAAAGAACAATTTTTAACATAAAAGCACACACATAGTTTTCTGCAACTATCGTTACTTCTCTTCCCAAAAACAAAAACCATTCCCATGTATAGAGAAACTTCTTCCTCTTACAATAATTTAATTAAAAATTAAAAATTCATTATTTTCCCATTTATCTTCACATTATATTATCATTAGATTTTATATTATTAACATTTTGAAAAAGATAATTTACAATTATCATAAAATATTATTTATTTAAATTAATTTATTTAGAATTTTTAACTAATTAAATAATATTTTGATTTACAATATTTAAATCGAACATTTAATTGAATTATAATCACCTACAATTAATCATATAAAAAAAATAACATTAATTAATCCTATATAAAATAAAGATAAATTAAATGACAACTATCCACAAATGAAATAAATAATCAACAACAATCAATACTGAAACAAGGACATGGTCAAAAGAATGACACCATAAGACTCACAATGAGGTGATAGACTTGGGATGGGGACACTTCCTTATCAACTCCCTTTTCATCATCATACCTGTTGGGTTTGTGGGACATGCTTAGACCTGTCAAGCAGGTGGAGTGAGTGTCCTATACCTTCATCCTGCATAGAAAAAAAATTAAAGTAGCATGTAAATTTCCATTGCAAACACACTATGAAAGGTAATCGCAAGGTAGAACGGCACTTGCAAGCAAGTGATGCCACTATGTCCTTTCACCAAGAATCACTAGCAAACACATCAGAAACCATAGCAGCATAAAATCACATCATCACCATATATATTCTAAAAGAAAACCATATAATAACCAAATTAAATAATGTAATCACCACATAATGTATCATCAAACATCATAAGTAATGTCAAGTGTAGAAAACCAACCAAACTATGAATCCACACACAACCAATCTGGTGAACTAATCACCATCACAAACCAAGAAAAAATTAACACATAAGAGTATCAAAGAGAATATTATGATTTGAGATGAATTCTCAATAATCCTTCTTTTTATGGCTTGAAATTTGGTGCCTACCTCATTAGCTTCCAAATTGTTCATAGAAGTAAATCAGGGGAAGTAATATAATCTTAATTTTTTTTAATTTTTAACCCTCAAATTGTGTAATAGAAAAGGAAAAATTAATATGAATTGCATCTCCTCAATTAATATAGAGGATAAAGATAAAGCAAAGTCTCATTTCCCACATTGTGATAGAGATGGATTCTTACAAGAAAGGTATTCAAAATTACAATTGAAATTGGTATCCTTCAAATAAATGAAGAGTAAAGATAATAATGATACTTGTATAAATAATGACAGATAAATCAAAAGTGGAGAAGACGAGTTCACCACAATATCCCAAGCCAAGTTTCAAGTGAAATAAAAGAATACAAATGTCTTTTTTCAATTATGTTCACAATATAATATTATTTATTTGAGGTTTGTTAGTGAGTTGTGTTTGGTGATTTGAATTGAACCCACATCCACATGCTCTTTAGGTTGGCTACAACATGGAGTATATATGAAGGAAATGAAACAATACAATTTGGTGTTTGGTTTACATTTAGAATACGAGGATGAGGTACTAATTGATGTTTTCCCATTGGATGCAAGTAATATGATTTTTCAAATCCAAGTAATATTGTTTTCCATTTTTTGTTCAAATATGCATGTAGAACAAGTTGGATTGGACTCAATGTGCATAAAAAATTGGAAAATTGGGTTTAAGGTGTTTACATTTGTGAAAAATATCATATGTCTACGAGAGTATTTTCATCATAAATATGTAGAAAAGGTGTTATGGTGATGGTTATGGGTAACTAAGTATTGAATAAGACACTAAAAATAATCCCAAATAAACTTTTTCCACCTCACAATAACCCAAAATATATTTTTTGGAAAAATTATTCCTTGCCACAAAAAATTATACATATAATATGAAAAAATAATCTATGATTATCATGGAAACCCTCTTTTTTGAATATAAAAAAACTCGTATTTGATCTATTTTTCTCATATTTTGTGTGATATTTATGCCACATAGCTATGTTTCAATTTTGACTACCATAGGAGACTAAAAATATTTACTTTTATAACCATTTATTTTCTTTATTCATGGGTTATTATGACTATCTCATGAGTGATATAAGTGTTTTAGAATGTGATTGTTGGTCCATATCCTTCCATAGAATAAGTTTTTGTCTTGTAGTTCAAAAGGTAAGATCATTGTGTTGTAAAGTTTCTAGTTCCAAAACTTCAATCCTTTAAACCTTCCATAGTAAGAGTTATAGTTGATAGTATTCCAGTCTATGGAATATAATGAGGAAGACTTGTTGGAATGATTTGCTTTCCTCTAAAAGTGAAGTGTTGGCCTTTTGGTTCTATAGAAATAATTGGTAATGATTAATGCACACTACTTTATAGATTCAGGTGTTTTTCTTAGTCTGCAAGATTAGTTTTCAAATGATAGTTTGTTTTAGCTTATCTAGTATATTTTGTTCCTATATATCCAGTGGGTTTTTTTAGTTGTGGTAACAAATGATGATCATATACTTGAGGAAATAGTTGAAGGGATAATGTGCATGGAATTAAATGCTTGATCCTTGGTTTACATGATGGTCTTGGTGTTAAAAGGCATAGGACAACTAAGAGGGGGGTTGAATCAGTTGTCACCAAATTTAAACTCTAAACTTCAACACTTATTAATTCCACAACACACTATTTTTTTATTGATTATGAACATGAAATGCAAATAAAAGAAAGTGAAATCAACACAGTGAACACCAAAATTTACGTGGAAAAACCAATGAGGGAAAAAAACATGGTGAGGATTAACTCACAATAAAAAGAGATTGCAAAACTAAATACAAAGGCTCACCACCAAGGGTTCACTGACTAGAAGAGGATTCACTATGCAGATACAAAGGCTCACTTCCTATAGAAAGGACTCATCGTCCAATAGGGAGGTGCACTTCCTATAGATACAAAAGAAAAAAAAAGATCCACCACAAAAATTTAAAAACACTCGTAGCCTTGATCAAAAGATTGTAGAAACCTTTAGCTCACTTCCTTCAAGAATCTAACACAATGAAGTATTGCTACCACAACTCACTTTTGCACACTTTTTCTATTTTAATTTGTGGATTACTTCATTACTTTGTATCAATCAATTCTTCACAATTCAACTTAAATTTATACCATCTTCAACCTTAGAAACTTTCTCCAAGATCGACCAATAAGCTTCATTTCATAAATTCAAATTAGGTCAGCAACTCAACATTCTTGCAATGGAAAATAATGAGAGTGGACCATTTGCACACTTAAAAAAGACCAAAAAATAATGTCTCAGATCAACCATATGTTTCCTTAATTAAATTTTATTCTTCATATGAAGTGCAAACACCAGGTCGGCCAATCCTAATGAAAACACAAATGAACATTGATGTACACACTTTCCAATAAGAAGATAACATGCGAGAGACGCAACACACTTCATTATGAATGAGAACACATCTCAAGTTCCTTCAAATAGATACAGTAGCAAGTGAAAAAACCTTCATACAATGAAATCCTTCCATCAGTCCATCTGGATCATGCAAACACATACAAGAACCTTGAAACTCAATTTCCACATCACTAAACCACAAGCATCTTTTCCAGAACCAAGAGAAAACCATTATAAGAAATATTCCAGATCCTTAAGATCTAAACCAGAACAACGAAGGACTATCGATTAGAAACATTTCTCCCAATCCATAGAAAATCAATTCTACCAAAACATTTCACACATCAGTGAACACAACTTTCACATACCATCCACCCAGAAGCTATAGATTAGTAGATATTACAATCAAATCATCAAAAAAAAATTCATATCCAAACAAGTATAGGATCAACATAGGAGAAATGCAAAGCATTCTAAACACATACATAGCTTGAGATTTACTCTTGATTAATTTTCTCAAAAGCAGTTGAAACCCATCAATTCAACACATCTACAACATCATAAGGATAGCTCCATGTACTTGCAACATCTCAACATATGAACTATACATGCACAATCTGCAACATTCTAAATTGTGTTGACATCAATGACAACATTAATGACAACACTACCAAACTTTTTTATATTTGCAACAATCTCACCCTTTGTCATTGATGGCAACACATAATGTGAAAAACCATCAAAGACGACAATCTGCACAATATTCCTGGGGAACACCTTTTTCTTCCTTTTCTTACTATTTTTCTCCATTTCATGATCTCTCCCCTCTTTTATCTGTCCACAATATTCATTTACAGATTTTATGAGGAAGGAAATTTCATTTTTCTTCCTTTCCCCAAACTTGAAGGGTTCGGTTAAACTCAATGGTTTGATTGAACCAACTTTTATGTTCAACCGAGCCCACAAAACATAA
>VDFB02281492.1:678223850-678326373 GCA_007258455.2 Sequoia sempervirens
ACCCATGAAATTCCATACATTTCTAGACATTGGTACCACATACTTACATCTTGCTTCAAAGAAAAATATTTACCTATATCCTTCAACTCATAATACAAATTATTATTTGTATATTTAGGGGATTCTGCCATCTTAGTTTAAACATACAAAGATTATTTTCAAACAATAAGTGAGCATGCAAAACATGCCAAATGCGTTCTCTACATATTACATACATTTTGTATATATTTCAAACAAGATTGTATATATTTTACACTACACTTATTTCCATGTTTACTTGAACTATATAATTTCCATCTTATAAATTTATATCCTTCTGCAACATCAACTATGATCATCCACCCCATATATTATTCTCTCAACAATAACTACTTTCAAATTTAATGCAACTTTTCAGAATTAGATAAAGCAAGCTTTGCATTTATGTTAAATATAATTAAAAAATGATTGTATATATTTTACAATATAGTTCTTCTTTATGATCAATTCTATAATTTATATAATTGTATATAATTTACACTAGAGTCCTTTCATTTTTTAAATAATATTTCTATAATTAATGGATTCTGCAATCTTAGTTTAAACATACAAAAATTCTTTTCATACAATAACAGAGTAAGCAAAACATGCCAAAAATGTTCTCGTCATATTATAAAAAAATTGTTTATATTTCAAACAAGATTGTATATATTTCCCCACAAAATTTCTTTTCAACATTTACTTTTGTATATTTTTCCATATTGTAAATTCCTATACTTATGCAGCATCAAATCACGATCATCCGAAAAGCGATGCCATAGAAATTAGCTCAACAACAACTACTCTCAAATATAATGCAACTTTTTACATTTAGATAAAGCAAGGTTTGGATTTATGTTGTATATAAGTCAACAAAAATTGTATATGTTTTACACCACTTCATCTTTATGTTTAATTACTCACAAATTTAATGCAACTTTTCACATTTAGAATAAAGCAAGCTTTGAATTTATATTTGTATATAATTCAACAGATTATATATGTTTTACACCACTTCATCTTAATGTTTAATTCCTTATATTTTCTCGACATAACCCTTACCCCTATTTGCAAGTGCTAGTCTTTTATTTATCTCCACAAATGCGGAAAAATAGAGGAGAAAGAATAATGTGCGCGAGCTTTTCAACTTAATGTGAACCCCCTTTTTCTTTTTGAAAACTATAAGTATTTTTACCATCATAATAGGAATAATCAATTAAAATTAGTTATTCAAGTTAACAATTTTTTTTAACTAGGTTAGAAATATGGGTTGTGAGTTGCAAATTTTACTGAATTTTGCAAACTCACAACTTGGTTTTCTAATTTAAAATTTTAAGTTGTCATTTTGAACAACTTCATTTTTAATTCTAACTAGAATTTTTCCTTACATTTTAATATAATTTAATTTAAATAAGTAATTAATTAATCCTCCACTTAGAAAACCCAACTAAGTCCTTAAATTTGTACCTCTCCTCTATCCATAAGATTTTGATCACACTCAACCACTTTTGACACAAAATAATCTAGATGAAATTTTGCCAATGCAACTTAAAGGCAATTAAATCCATAAACCTACCAACAAGAGAAATTTTCATAAATTTTCATTGGCTGCACATGCTCACCTGAAAATTAGTCCAATTGTTGAAAATACTAATACAAAGAAACCCATTTAGTTAAATTTGTCTAGCTTCTCCAAAAGCACAAATTTAATTGCTTATGAAATCCTATACATAAAAAATTGAAGCATTAAAATATCTCAACCTATGAAGATTCAAGACTAACAAATTGGCCACATTAACCAAAATACCTCATGAACATTCCCATTGGAAGTAATTTGTACCATATTTCATGAATTTTCAAATTAATTATTTTTAAATTTCACCACTTTTCCCCATTGCACTTGAAGATTGAATCATGGATGAGTAATTTTTCCTAGACTGGTGAATGACTTACATGTGAGGATAAATGATTTTTTTTTGGACTAGGATGAACTTGACATTAGCATTTGAAGGAATTTAAAAAAAATTGGCAAGTTAAAAATGATGCTAATGCAACAATAGGCTAGATAGGCTAAAAATATTTCAAAATTTTCAAATAGGCTAGAAATGCCTCAAATTTTAGTTTTCTACCAATGGTTAGATTGGTAGGGGAAAGTTCTCTTTCCTATTTTTTTGAATTTTACAACTTTTAGTACAATAGGCCAAAAATTTGTAAAAAATGAAAATTACCAAATTTAACGAAACGAAAGGCATTTTTCATTTCTTGGGCCTTCTGAATGCAATGGTAGTGTCCATTTGGCTCTATGATGCTCGTTGATAGGGATAAAATCTTGATTCACTAAAAACCTAAGAAGGAACTTGCAAAATTGAATGTTCTGATACCATATTGGAGTAGTAAATAATTAATGTAATATTTAAACTTCCATGAAGTGAATCAATAATAATGCAAAAGAATAATAACTATCATAGAATGTGTAGAATACAATGATCACTCCTTTTTATTTAGAACATGGAGGAAGTACGAAGGTGAAATAGAAAGACTGACTAAAACTCCAAGTTATGTGACACATTACATAACACTTGGGACAAGTGTGAAGACATGTGTCAAGTGTATGAAATGAGACTATACTAAACCAATAAGTGATCTTAAGCTAGTATGAATAGGATTACTAGGGGAAGGAACTAGATATAAGATAACTAGATGTACATAAAGACACTTTTCACACTAACAATTTGTTCTTTCATATATGTAGTTTTATATGGTTATTATTTGAGACTAATTTATGATATTTAAATATATATATATATATATATATATATACATATTGATTCTAATTATGTTCCAAATGATTCATCTTATTTGTGCTTAGTAGGTCTATGATATAGTTCCTAGTGTATGGAATAATTAGCATTCATATTTTAGAACACCAAGTTGAGTGTAACATAGTGGTCTCCATTTTGAAGTGATTTCTTTTATAAAAAGTTCAAATCACTAGGAATTGGCATGCTTTGGTAACCCATAAGTTTATGGTAACTCTTATATTTAAAGGGGTGTAATTTAAGAGAGAAAAATATTCCACAAAAACCCTACAATTAGTTAAGCTCTAATTAGTAAATGATATTAATAAAGTAATATTACATATCCTTAGATTGATAATGCTAAAGACTTGGACTAGAAGGAATTTAACACTTAAAATTTAAGTCACAAAGAAAATTGTTTATTACTAAGCATAAATTCTACAAATAACTTAATGAATTAGTATTCCAGAATATACCATCATATTAAATGTTTATATCTAGAATTGATCAAATTTATATCTAGAATTGATCAAAGTGAGATATATATCAACTAAGTGCTTCATAGTAATATCTTGTTTTGAAGAGTCTAATTATTTTGTGTGTTCAATTCATGCATAGAATATGGTGGTTCTTGTTACTTTATTATTTAGTTACTTTATCTCTTAGAGGTTGCATCATCTTATCTATTTTTATTGTGTAAAGCTTGGAAAAAAGACCCTTTTTGTTGCATTTATTCTCCTTAGGAAATTAAAATTTCACATTGGGATAGTATTTATTATTGTTATTTTATAAGTGAATATGATAAATAAATGTCATTGACTTAATCTTAGTAGAAGAGATAATACATTGTAAATCCCATTTCCATATTGGAGTTTAACTAGAAATAGGAGTATGTGTTATGTTTTTCTTAGTTCAAGTAGAAGTCCTTGAAGAGAAAAGCTATTGTCAACCTTTATAGTTAATATAATCTTGTCATAACCTCATAACATTAACCATGGGAAAAAATTCCCTATTGAGTTGGGACATTCTCTCACTCAAGTTGGTGTATCAAAATAAAGATCAATATGAATATCCATCAAAGTCACTAAAGATCAATTCTTAGCAAAATATTTGTTTCAGGTATAAGTTTGAGTAAGGGAGATGTTTTATTGATTCAAAAGTATAAAAGTAGAAATTTTATGAAAAATATGCTATTACAGCATCTAAATAAGACTACATGGGTGGTTCCATCCTTGTGTTACACTATGTCTACCATCTACACACCATTTAAACTTTATGTATAATATCTTTTGTATTATCACCTTTAGAGGACGTGGACAAGCCAATAGATAAAAATGTTGGAGATGGAGAGGAACCATGGACCAACGAGCTAGAAATGTTAATTAAGGAATGGAATAATATAAATAGCCAAAAGGATTAGTTTATTTGTTGTTTCCTATTTTGGGGCCTATGTGTTTGTCCTATACGAGGCCTGCATGCCACCTAGTTTAGCATCCTCTTTAGTTTTTTGTGACATTTTGGACTTTCTCTTTTGTTGTTTTCAAGTATTATGTGGTCTTAGTTATTGTTTGAGATCTGGGCTGATTGACCTACTTTATCATTATTGTTCTATGGTTGAATCTTCTGACTTTGTGACCTAATATTTTATGTTGTTTTGTATGAGATCAAGGCCCTAATCTTACTTTTTTAATCAAAAACAATATTTGAATATATGAAAGATATTATACAAATACATGAAATAGCTAAGAATTCATTTACCCTCTCATTTATAAAAAATTCCTTAAGTTATTTAAATCTATTTTAATCTAATTAACTATCAATTGATTTATAATCTTATTTAACTTTTAAATTAATTACATAAAAGACATTCTAGAATTTTATGAAGAGACCAAATGTCATCTCATGATCATATATACAAAAAATAAAACATAACTAACATATAATAAAAAAAAATATATCTATATATTAATTCTTAATAAATAAAATAACTAAAATAGCACATTTCCTAATACTTTTTAGGGAAAAAACTAAAATTTATACTTGTAAGATGTATTTATATTGCCTATAATATTAAATTTTAAACATATTTTCAAGTAATAATTTGCAATCAAATACTTTACAAATTAACATTTTTATATTTAAAAGAAAAATATTATATGTAATTCAAATGGTTAGATACCATGAAAGCCCTCATGTTAGAAAATATAACTAGCAGTCGCATGCACAGACATGCAACGATCAGCCGATAGGAGTCCACCGCAAATGGATGCATTAACCCTCATGCGAGCAAACACTTACCATTCTACTCTCGCATATCGAGGCAACCAACTCCACCACCACCAACCCACGTAATTAGCAAACTCCACTTCATCATAAACAACCCCAAGAAACTCGCCACCGATTGCCAACAATTATTAATTTCCGACACCAAAAATTTTTATTCATGGCTAGGTTGAAAAAAATCCCGACTGAAAATTGAAACAATTAGCTATTTGTGTGCCACTAATAGATTAATAATGCTTCACATTTTTATAAAAATGCACGCTATTTACATTTGTCAAACTTGGATTGAAAACATTACCGACCCATGCCTATACATTCTAAATACAAAGATGACCTGACTAGGTTGTATTATAAGTTTAGATTCCACACAACCACTAGCCCTTTTGGTCAAGCCATTATTTGAAGTTTTTACGCACTCTAAAAACTATTGCAACATGCAGTCTTTAGAACATGTTCACTGGAGAAGCCTATTTCATAGAGGCTAAGTTAGTATCAGATTTTTGGGGTTGGCAAATACAGCTTTAAACATATTTTTCACTGAAAAATGTAACATTATGGATGGATGCACCAACTCCCCAAACTTTATTGATGAAAATTGATTTTTCCCAAACCATAAAACAAGTTGATAACATTTAAAATATGTTTCAAAAAACCTATAGTCCAAGCACCTTACCGTCCCCCATGTGGGCAAACCCATTATTCAACTCTTATGAAAACATTTATTAAAACATTTCTATTTTGTATGATCCAAACAACTCCATTTCATTTTCGTCCCTGCTAATGAGCTAATAATAGTCCTGATTCAGGCATCAAATGAATGAACAAAATGATAAAAAAGACCTTCAGGTTGAAAGTCCTAGGCTTCTAGCCTTTCACCTGGATTATCAGCAAATATTTGAATTCTCAAATACCTTAAAAATTAATGTCACCTATAATACCATAGATATGTTCTTGCAAATATTAATGCTAGATATGTTTATGCATACATAACAGTTCTCTGTGATGGCCCTTGTTTTATCTTGTTGCCCAAGCATCGCTCCAGCGAATTTGTATTATTGATTAGAAACACTAATAACTAATTCAATTAAATAGTTAGTTAAACATTTTAGTCTTTTATAAATTTGTGAAGGTGAAATTAATAAATAATGCTCCAGATGTTTAAGTCGGATCTTAAAATATATGTTCTGCGGTAAGGTGAGGCCAATTAGAAATTAAAAGATGAGAAGGTAATGGGAATTATAGAATATCTCATGAATTATTTTATTTCAAAAGAAGAAGATTAGGCTTTTTTTTGTTTTTAATTCTTTTAAACTTTTCCCATTATAATGCTACAGTATTCAGCCTTGGTATGACTCACAAGAACCAGCTGAGCTGCAACTTAGTCACGTTCAGACAGCTTGGCAAGTCGAGGCTTAGCATTAACTCGTCAAGATTTCTCAAATTTACAAAAAAAACATTGATTTGGCTAGAACCGGATATCAACTTTTGCATTTGACTCTACCATCCCCAAATAAAAGCATAACAAACAACATTTAAACTCACTTTATTTTTTGTTTTCAGTCTTGAACTTGATTTTTATGAGAAAGGGATTTTGCAGAGGAAAAAAAATCAAAAAATGGAAGGCTACCAACAGATTTTACAATATCGGAACAGATATAAGTTCCATTTTATCTGAAGTTTCAAAATTGCAATGTGCACTTGATTTTCAGCAGAGGGCCAGAGTACCAGTGGCTCTTGTCCTAGCTTTTGATATTATTATTCTATCTATGTCCTTTACGCCATAGATATCAAAATCAATAGATTTTGGACTTGGTAGACAATGTTTTAAGATCATATTACAAAATACTAGTTTCATTAAGGGTGACTGAGAAACTGATTTAACTTTCTCCAATTAGTACATACATTGACACTAGTGTGTGTTATGTGGATATCTTTGAAGTTAAATTCTTATAGAACAAAATAACAATATTATGAAATTTCAATTCTATGCCAACTGCCAAGTTTGAAATTTGTCTGAGTCAGTATTGACTGTTCACCTTGCTGCATCCAAGTCAATATTGAACCTCCACCTTGCATAGTTAAATTCTATCTACTGTGAAAACGTACATTTTGGTGCTTCATAGGGATTCTGCAAATATTATCTTTTCCTGGAATTCATGACTTGAATTTTGACTTATGCAATTGGCATTGGTACTTCTCCACCATAGAGTTAAAATTTAAAAATGATATATCCCAATACCTGTAACTGTGATCTCTTTGCCTTTCTGTATAAGCCAACATTTTTTTTAAGTTATAAATTTCTTATGTCGTCTTTGACAAAATAATCTCTTCTTTTCACTCAGAGTTATCCTGAAAGAGCGTGATAACTCCGGTGACAAACCCTATCATATGTTCTTTTTTGTTCTACCATGCAATATACATATCCACAGTGCCGATTGCACCAGAAAAATACTGATTTAGGTGGCAGCTCAAATTCTATGGTTGGTGTAAGATTTCAACATATTCTCTCTCAGTTTTTTGCATGCCCTTCTCAGCATGAACTGCACTGTCTGCATGCATCATCGCTGGCGTACAACGATGCCAGTGAGGGACTACAGTCAATGACCTTCACAGCAAATGCCGCCATGTCCCCTTCTCTTGTGCGTGATAGAACTCCCATCAGTTGAGTGGAATCCCTTCCAGCATCGAAGGCTGGTGTCTTCACAAGATGACAGTCAACACCCAGCAGGCCAAAACCAAACATTACTGCTTGATACAACTTCATTGGTAATGCCTGATGAAAGCCAACCATTTCATTTTCCACATAAGTTCTTTCATCTTCTACAGCTTTATAAAAATAAAAACATGTAATTAATTTAGCGACATAGGCACATCTGCTCTTCTCCTCTCAAAGTGTCATCTACTGCACATCAAATTAAACCATGTTACAATTCTACATCCTTCTTTTGATGTGGAGATAAATTTATAGTCCTTCTGTTTTCTGATTTATCTTTCAAGTTTTGCTTCTGCCATAAACACATTAAATTCTACAATTAGTGTGTCTTGCAGAGTGCTTCTGGGATTTGAATCTAATACATACGGGACACGTAGACGAAATGTATGCATATGTGGGATGTGTAGGAGAAAGAGCAGAGCATGCGTGGAGGTTCTCTTTTTTGAGGATAAGGAGTGTGTTTGGTCTTTTGCTTTCTCAGATTTCTGAGGAGACCAACAAAACCAGGAAATTGGGTCGACATAACACACAAATGGGTATCGGTTGATATAAGTTTTTGTGGGTGACTGGGTGTATTTGGTGATCTATAGAAATTTTTATGGAAAAAAGCTATTGGGGGGATTGCAAGCATCTCGTCTTACCACGGGTCCGGTTTCGTCAATGAAGCCACCAATTTCTACAATGGATTACCAGCCCATCTCATTGAGTTTTGGCCTCTTGTCGTTCAAAGCACTTGTACTGCATCTCGGCAATCATTTCCTCCTTCCCATTGCACCATTCCAGTATCCATTTTGTTCGTATTTCAATTTCTCCCGAGCCATTACATCATTCATTCACTATTCAGTTTTGTATGTCCTATTAATTCCTATTCCCGTCTTTAATTTCCGGTGCTGATTGATGGCTGGGCTGACGAAAATCCCAGCAAAAATTTCACACAAATAGCCTATCAGCTAATAACAAATTATCAGGATGCTGACTTTGCACCCACTAGAATCCTCCATACCCCAGCTTGTTATATATCAAAATTTGTTTAGACAATCAAGTTTTTTAATTAAAACTAAATGCAAGCAATTCAGAAATTGTCTGCAAAATTCCAGCCAATTAAAAATTACATAATCTCAGAAAATTGAATATGATGAAAAAACAGTTATGTTCGTCTTGTAGGCACAACATCCTATAAGCCTGTATAACATTGATTGTCCAAAGTCTAAAATCATATGAGGGAAAGACACTTAGCATATTTCACAACATAACTCCAAGGCAAGCAATTGCTTGCAAATACACAGACCGCGTCAATCGTAACAACTCACAAGTAATAACATTGTGAATCAAAAGAGTTAATCAATCGCCCTTCTTTCTAAAAGAGCAGCCTTCACTTAGGCGAGCTCGTTCTCCAGTTGGCTGGCATAGATCAATTTGACAATTCCCACAGACAACAACAGTCTGGGAATGGTTGAAAACAGTAGTGCTGTATAATTCAAAGAAATATCTTCTTAGTAAGATGTAAAGCTGTATGCAGAATTCCAATATTTTAAACTAGTTTCAGCACATCACTCAAACAAAACAAAAGCAATAACAATCATTCAAAGCCACTTACAGGTTGAAGCATCCTTGGCACTTTACATCCTACAAGAAGTCAAAATAAATGACACGTCAAATCAAAACAGAACACCCTTAAGAAAATGAAGTAAAATATGTTTCTAACTATTTTCAAAAGGTTAATACCATGAAAAACGAATTTGGAGACTGGACAAGCCTTTTCAATTTGTGCTTTTGTTTTTCCACCTCAGCTGGATGGTGAAGCAGATCATTATCATTTGAAAGAACCTGCAAATACAACAAAGAAGTAACATGTTAGAAAATCAGTCAGTTGACGACTTGAGAAAGTTGCAGAGGGAATTAACTGATTTGACTTGAGAAAATGACAAGGCATCACTGGCTTAAAAAAATGATAATGAAGCCAGGTCTAATACTGCTTGAACAAATTACAAGAGAATCAATCCATTACTTATTTTAACACATGCTACAATGATGTTTATTCAGTTCAATCTATGTATCAAACAGCAGGGTATGTATAACAAATCAAGATGAAGCACATAAAAAAACTATTATCAATAAACTTCATCCAATCTCAACATATAACCATATATACAATAAAACTTCTTGCATTCATAGACCATGAGAATGCGTTGTGTTATTGTTCTCCAATGTATCATATTAAAAGCCACTTACATGTTGAAGCATCCTTGGCACTTTACATCCTACAAGAAGTCAAAATAAATGACACGTCAAATCAAAACAGAATACCCTTAAGAAAATGAAGTAAAATATGTTTCTAACTATTTTCAAAAGGTTAATACCATGAAAAACGAATTTGGAGACTGGACAAGCCTTTTCAATTTGTGCTTTTGTTTTTCCACCTCAGCTGGATGGTGAAGCAGATCATTATCATTTGAAAGAACCTGCAAATACAACAAAGAAGTAACATGTTAGAAAATCAGTCAGTTGACGACTTGAGAAAGTTGCAGAGGGAATTAACTGATTTGACTTGAGAAAATGACAAGGCATCACTGGCTTAAAAAAATGATAATGAAGCCAGGTCTAATACTGCTTGAACAAATTACAAGAGAATCAATCCATTACTTATTTTAACACATGCTACAATGATGTTTATTCAGTTCAATCTATGTATCAAACAGCAGGGTATGTATAACAAATCAAGATGAAGCACATAAAAAAACTATTATCAATAAACTTCATCCAATCTCAACATATAACCATATATACAATAAAACTTCTTGCATTCATAGACCATGAGAATGCGTTGTGTTATTGTTCTCCAATGTATCATATTAAAAGCCACTTACATGTTGAAGCATCCTTGGCACTTTACATCCTACAAGAAGTCAAAAAAAATGACACGTCAAATCAAAACAGAATACCCTTAAGAAAATGAAGTAAAATATGTTTCTAACTATTTTCAAAAGGTTAATACCATGAAAAACTAATTTGGAGACTGGACAAGCCTTTTCAATTTGTGCTTTCGTTTTTCCACCTCAGCTGGGGGGTGAAGTGGATTAATATCATTTGAAAGAACCTGCAAATACAACACAGAAGTAACATGTTAGAAATCAGTCAGTTGACGACTTGAGAAGGTTGCAGAGGGAATTAACTGATTTGACTTGAGAAAATGACGAGGCATCACTGGCTTAAAAAAATGATAATGAAGTCAGGTCTATTACTGCTTGAACAGATCATAAGAGAATCAATCCATTACTTATTTAGTTATTTTAACACATGCTACAATGATGTTTATTCAGTTCAATCTATGTATCAAGCAGCAGCCCGTATGTATAACATATCAAGCTGAAGCACATAAAAAACTATTATCAATAAACTTCATCCAATCTCAACATATAACCATATATACAATAAAACTTCTTGCATTCATAGACCATGAGAATGAGTTGTGTTATTGTTCTTCAATGTATCATAATCACAATGAGGTTCAAGGTTGGTGACTTGATTAATAATGCCCACTAAGCTAATGTTTACAATGGAAAGTTTTAATAGAAGTGCACAACAATTAGTTTCAGACAAAAGGTGGTGGTGGTATTTCAACCAATGATAAGGAAAAGTGCAGTAGTTGCAGAGTAACTTGACACCCCAAACAAGGGGGAAAAAAAGAGTCCAGCCTATAAGTTGCGACCACACTTCTTCAAATGTTAAAAACGGTCAAAAGTCCCGTCATTTCCACCAGCATAAGAAGAATTGTACAATTCACTATTGTGAAATGGCCTTACTCAATAGTTACTTACAAAAAAACCAAAATAGCTACAAGGTAAAAGCTAAATGTATCAGTTATAACCTTCTCCTATAGTAAGTTGAAACTTTTATTACTAGGGCATTTCTACAATATCAAATTGTTTTTATTTCCTGACTTACTCTGATTTGAAAACTTTGGTTTAACTTTCTGACAGAAATTTGTTCTGTTATTATTCTTCCAAGTGGAACGGCCCCTTGACTCTCATTATACTAGGGCATCTTTTGTAAAAGGAATTCTCTTTTGTGAAAAAGAGTCCATCCCCCCCGTTAGCCTTCATATGGTAATCAAACTGGCAAAATCTCATTTCGATTGGAATCTGTCCTGCTTGAATGGCTTCAAAGAAACAAAATAACAACAAGAAGAACATAGTCCCTAGAAACCAGCACAGAAAAAACAACTGCGAGACCTGGAACCTGAACCTAGTGAACTGAAGCCCCTCCTAAGTTCTCAACCCACAGTGAATATGGTTCTGGAGGCCTCCCAAACTCAGAAGGCTACCGATGGAGCTCCTATATTTAGAGGGCATTGAATAAAGACAACATTGGACTTAATCTTAAAAATCTCACGGTTAACATCTGTAAGGGGATCAGTTTCACATTGAAGACTCGCCGACGTTTAAAACTCAACTTTGCAATTTCTTTCTATAACTCAAAATCCCAGATTCGTTTCTTAAATATTGCTCTGTACAGCTGGGTCCCATTTCCAAGCCCTCGCGTGTGCAAGTCAAACGCCTGATGTTTCGGACTTCCTTTTTATGACCTAAAACGCTAAACCCATTTCATAATTTCAATTCCTTATCTATTATACAAATTCAAACCATTAGAAAGCTAATATTGTACTTCCTATTATACCCATTACGCAGCACTTAAACCCTAAACCCGTTTCCTTAAATCCAAATCTTGGGTGGCCAACCATCTAGCCTCCACAATATCGGTCCAATAATTGTTTAAACCCTAAAGCTAAAAATCTAATTAACTTAAAGAATAACACTTCACCTCAATCCATATCAACTTGAGATAAGATCTAGGAAAAAATACGTTACAGCGAAGAACAAATTTAAGAAAGAGAGCAGTAGGTAGATGAACACGTACCATTTTGGAGTCTATTAAGGTCGAAGAGTTGCAGAGTTCAATTCAAAAGCAAGCGAAGAGAAAAGGATGAAGTTCCAACAAATGGTGGAATGAGCAGAATTGACAAGAAGCAGATGATGTATGGTTCTTCAAACAAAATGAAGAGTGGATCTGATCCGTTGAGTTCTCTAGAAGTGATGCATACACAGTTGATGATGTGATGCCGCTGAAGCCTTGTTTTTTTTCCGCTTTCTCGATTAGGGTTAGGGAAGATAGGAACAACATAGAGGAAGTGAAATGGTATACAAGCCTCGGTAAATTGTGTGCACGAATTAATTACTTCAATAATATGTAATTACAGGAATGATAGCCGAGATAGGGGCGGATTTATTAAAAAAATATTTGCTTTTAGATCTTACGAAATCCACAGCACTGCAGTATTGAATATTACATTTACTTCTTCCATACAACAACACCACGGTCCATTAACTCTCACCCGAGCAAACACTTTCCAGTGTCAACAAATGCTGTTCACGGCTGGGCTGACGAAAATTCCCACAGAAAATTCAAACAAAATAGACTATCCACTGAATATATTAAACAATAAAAATTAACAAAATAAAAAAACATTAATAAAGAGGTAACTCTCCTAAAATTAAGATGTTTTTACGATAACTCTCTAGACATATAGGACTCGAAGACGCTGGTTTTATGAAGAAGATGCTGGATGAGGGGGCACTCTTATCTCAATCGTCCCTTCCAGCATCTGAACCACTTTCTTAATTGATGGTCTCAGCGAAAGATCTTCTTGAATGCACCACAGCCCCACCAATACCATTCTTTCCAGTTGTGCTGCATCAATACCTCTGCATTCTTGTTGCTCCACCAGCTTTACAAGTATCCCATATTTGAAGCAATCATACACCCAATCACACAAAACCATTTCATTTTCTGGAACATGCAATTCGAACATTTTCCTGCAACAGATAATTTCCAAGAGCACCACTCCGAAGCTATACACGTCTACTTTCACAGTAACTGCCATGCTCTTCTGCCATTCAGGAGCAATGTAACCGACTGTACCGGGGGCCACAGTGAATGTCTTTGTTTCTTTTGCTCCAATGAGTTTGGATATTCCAAAGTCGGCAATCTTAGCATGGTAATTCTCATCCAGCAGGATGTTTTGAGGCTTTATATCACAGTGAAGTATACGGGTTTTGCACTCTTCATGTAAGTAAAGGATTCCGCTTGCAGTTTCCAAAGCAATTTGAACACGTAGTTCCCAATCAAGATTGCCTCTACCCTTAAATAAAACTCTGTCTAGCGACCCAGTGGGCATGTACTCATACACAAGAATCCTGTTTGAACCTTCGTCGCAGAAACCATAGAGTTGAACAAGATTCTTGTGGTGGCTTACTCCGATGATACCCATCTCTGTTCTGAACTCCTTTTCTCCATCTTGATGTCCTTGCTTGAGCAGATCGTCAAGTTTCTTCATAGCAATTGCTCGTCCGTCAGATAAGACGCCCTTGTAGACCTTCCCAAAGGCGCCTCTTCCTATTTCTTCCTTGAATCCTCCAGTTGCAGTGTAGATCTCTTGATAACTAAATGCCTTTAACCCCACTGCATTAGCCTTATGATGCTCTTGCAAGGCTTTCAGCTTGGTTCGGCATGTATACAACCAAATTAATAACAAAATGGCTGCAAAGAGAAAGAAGCAGCTCATAAGGGTTATGCCAATAACTACTAGCACCTTCCCCTTCTTTTTCTCTTTTGAGGGCCTGGTGGGAACAGCGTTGTAGACTTTCACAAAAGCTGTTCGTGTGTCGTCTCGAATGCCCGATCCCAGTGGGATTGCTTTCGTCCAACAACGTTCTTCGTTGCTAAGATTGGCGTAGATGGCCACTGTGCAAGAGCAATTTTGAAGGCATAACTGCTCGCAGGCAGTTTCATTTATCGATAGCAAGTGCTGGGTATCGTTTCCAGGCCAATCTACTTCTGTAATCTTCTGCATTTCTGCGCCACTTGAACAAGTTGGGTTCTGCTGTTCAGCCAAAACGCTTATCACCAGGATGAGACAAGTAACATATATGAGATGGTGGAGGGCAGTTGTGAAAGCCATAGCCATGAATGCAAAGGCAAGTTTGTGCTGATGAAATGAAACTACAAATGCACTTTAAAGGGAGAAGAGCTTGGTGTGGCGGGCCGAAGGAAGTTTCCGTAAAGGAAAATGTAAGCCTTTCCGTGGAAGAACGAGTGTCTACCCCTTCTCATTATCCAGTTTTAAACGCCTTAAAAAACAAGTTTCTAGTGTAACCTTATTAGAATTGCAGATAATTCAACACAAAGCAGTAATCGAGAGCAAGTTTCTTTTTATAACACGTAGATCCAGTTGTAACGAAGAAACAGAGGTACTTACCTATTCAAGAATAATTTTCTGCCATTGTCGTCAGATTGTGTGCATGTCCATTACTTGGAAAATTCTAAAATTGGGAAGGTGGGAAAATAGAGCTTTAAATATAGAATTTCAACTTATACTTTCTAAATTTTTGAATTTTTTAACTTTTAAAAATGACTTTTAAATATTGAAAATTTCTTTTTATATGGCAAATTTTCTAATTTTGGTAGGTAGGAATATAGGGTTTTTAATAGTCAACATTTCTTTTTCTCTTTTTAATTATGAAAGGTAGGAAAGTATAAGTTTCAATATTGAAGCTCCTTTTAAATAAAGAAATTGTTGAGCATTTAATCTATTGATTATATACCAATATTAAATTACTAATTTAATTTAAATATGTAAAAAAAAAATGAATAAATTCGTGACATTTTTATTATTTTTTACATTTAAAATTTTGATTATATAAATATAAAATTGCAAATATTTTAGTAAGTTGTTACATTTGTCTAATTTATAAGATAGACCATAAGAAGGTATTGGTTGTGGTAGTTGCATCAAGCATTGAACATTATTATTATAAATGATCTAAAAAAGATTAATCGTATAAATAATTTAATAGAAGTTATGCTTTTAAGATTAAAATTTAGAATATATAAGATTAATAGAAGAAGATAGATGATTTTAGACTTTTTTGCTTGATTTTAATAAGAGTAAAAAATATAGTTATATTTTATAATATAAAATATTACATGAAATGCTTTTGTATCAACCATGTATATTTTATATTTAGATCATCATATTTAAAATAAACACATTCAATTAATAAGATAATATTATTCCTTTAAGAAACTATATATATATATATATATATATAGAGATATATATATATATATATATATATATATATATATATATATATATATATATATATATATATATATAGATAGATAGATAGAGAGAGAGAGAGACAAAAAGATAGATAGAGAGACAGATAGACAAATAGATAGATAGATAGATAGACAAACAGATAGATAGATAGATAGATAGATATATAGATAGATAGATAGATAAACAAATAGATAGATAGATAGATAGACAAAAAGACGATAAGAATTAAATCAATAATAAGAATTAATTATTTTAATTACTAGTCAAATGATATCTTTAATATTGACAATTAGGTGGTTATATTTGGACAACATCAAATTATGATGTTTTATGAACTCACTAATTCATATTTCATTAGAATGATTTCTATGAACCCATCTCTTATGAGCATGAATGATCTTCTTATCAATAGATAAGCTAAAGGCAATATATAATGAAGAATTCCTATGAAATAAAACTTTCTAGAGGCTTTATAAATATAGTAGGAAGCTCATATAGCTTGATGTGAAAGAAAAACACCATAATTGGGCACACTTGAGTTCAAGTAATACTAGGATGGGTGATCTTTTGATAAGTATTAATGCTTCACTCCTATGAGAATAATCTAGATGCACTAAATGACATGTGGATGAACCATTCTCATGATAGACAAGTTCATGTGAATCATTACTCATAAAATATAGGTTAATGAGTTTGACTAATAATTTTTTGGGAATGGTGTCTTGACTTTTCATGCTAATATTTTATACTTATTTATTCATTATATTTATTTATTATTTGTCTCCCACATGTCAAAAAAATTCCTACGTTGATGGAATATATTTTACCACATGTATAATATATCATGACCTATGTAGGACGCTAAGAGCATGCCATAATATTGTTAGGTGTGAAATATTCCTATAATTCATACCTATGTTTTGTAGGAGCATATAAGAGTGTTATTACATTTTTACTACTATTTTTTGTATTATATATAAGGGGGTCACAAAAGAAAAATCCAGTTACATCGAAATGTACAAAAAAAAAGAGGTTAGGCCTCTCTATAGGAGCATCACGAATCTACATATTAGAAAGACCAATACAAAGATACAAGAAGGAGACCAAAAGACTAGTGTAAGATATCATCATGGGTGTCCACCCAGGCAGTCCACCCCATAGATCCCTCCATCCACACAATTTTTTTCTTCTTCTGGATTTGCGCAAGCATAAGGATTTGGTCCTTATTGGAGTTATTGTTTTCCTTGACCTCCTGGTTAAGCAATTTGCATTTCCTCTCGAACATCTGCAGGTTATCCATATTTTCCCTCCAAACATAACCATCCTTCATCTCATAGATGAAGAAAGTGGCATGATCCATCTTTAGGAACCTTTTGAGCTTTTCCTTTTCAATCAACATAGTAGTATGAACCTGCATAAAGATTTTTAAAAAGTGAGTTTTCGAAAAGACTCAGTAAGAACTTTGGGGTTGTTTTGATACTTTTTCTCATTTCTACATTTCCAAATTTTCCATAAAATATTAGAGGAGAGAATGTTCCAAAAGAGATTAGTATCTTTTTTTAGCCCATCAATATACCCAGTAATAATTTTAAGAATATTAATATTCATAGGATAAATGATACTAAACATATGCCAAATTTCCTTCGAAAAAATACAGTTAAAGAGAATGTGTCTACCAAACTCAAGTAATCGGCACAGGTTACAGTAATTAGCCGCATAGTTATCTTTTCTAATTGGGAGCCTATCAAGAACCAATAGCCATTTAAAACATTTTATCTTATGCTCAATAGGGCCTTTCCACAATATATCAAAGTAATTCTTCCAAGAGCAGATGTCAGGGGTGGAGTACCAAATGGAATTGACATGGTCAATGAAGGCATCGGTATATCCAATCACCTTGTAGATGTTTTTAGCTTTGATTTTGGAGATAATGGTCCCATCCGCCCATTTACAACTTAAATATCTATGAGAGTCCATATGGAAAGTAGTAGGAAGGTCCTTGGTGGCTTCAAGGATCATATTATAAGTTTTCTTCTAGGACGTTGGGATATCAAAATTGATTGTAAGATCATCCCAACTGATTATTTTGTCATTCTCAAAGAGGTTAGACAATTGAGAAATGCCCATATTAGACCAGCGTCTAGTAGAGCAGCCTTGGGAGAGGGTGAGGGGTTTGCCAGATGAGTGTAAGTTTCACCAGATGGATCTCTCACCATATAGCTGATTATCATCATGGAAGGCCTTGCTAATAATGTATTTCCTGATATGATCCCAAGCTTTCCATATGGATCTAAAGACAACAGATCCTTGAACAATAATAGGAAAGTTGCCAATAATTAGATCATTAAAAGGCATATTCTTCCAAGATTTTACATTTTTGGGGAATCCCCTTTCTATATTGTTCCTAACAAGGATCTTCCATGGATCATTACCATCCATAGAGTGAAAAATCCACTTGGCGGCAAGGGAAATCCCTTGGATTTTAAGATCCTTCAGGCCCAAGCCCCTAAGGAGCTTATCAATATGGCACCAATTCCATTTAACAGCATGCATCTTTCTATTTCCTTTACCATCAGACCAAAGAAACTTTCTGATAGCCTTTTGAATTTCCAAGATTTGGTAATTACTGAACATCCAAGATGAGGAGTAGTAGGTATTGTAGGAAGAAAGAATTTTTTTGCAGACTTGAACTCTGCCAACCAAGGACAAGGATCTGTTGTGCCACTTATCTAGCTTCTTAGTGATTTTATCTTTAACCCAAGACCACATATCCTTAAGGGAGGGTTCAATAGAAAAAGGTATGCCCAAATATCTCACAATTTTATGCGGACCTCCCATTGAAAATCATAGTTTTTAATCCAGTCAAGGGGCTGCTCATCCCATCCAAGACATATAGATTTGGAGTGAGATAAACGAGCGCCAAAAATAGTGCCAAAAAAATTGAGTTTGTTATTCAAAGCTTCAAAGTTGTCAGCAATAGCTTCAAAGAAAATAGCAATATCATCAGCAAATTGGTAGTTTATAAGCTCTTCATTATTAGGGAGAGATATGCCCCTGACAGCAGGGGAGATTGAATTGTCTCTAAGAATGTAATACAGGGCATCAAAGGCAATAACAAAGAGGGCAGGGGCCAAGGGGCAACCTTGCTTGATGGATCTACCAAGGGGGAAGGAGTCTGAAAGGGAGCCATTAATATCAACTTGGGCAAAAGCATCATTGAGCAACATATTAACAAAATTGTAGAAAACACTAGGAAATCCAAAAGCCTCAAGCATCATGGAGATAAAGCTCCATTCCACCTTGTCATAGGCTTTTTCGAAATCCAGAAGAAACATAGCAGAATTTTGCTGAGAGTAATATAAATATAAATGTTCCAATGTACAAGATAAATATTCTAACTCAACAATAAAAAATGATAAAATGTATTCATAAAATACATCAAACCCTTGAGGTAGGGAAACACCATAGGATGCTCATTATTGAAAGCCATGCACATACAATATTTTGGACATATCGCATATGAGTCTCTTACACTTATTATATGCTACTAAACTATCCATCATATCCTCTTACCTATATATGTGTGATAAATAATTTATTCTAACTAACTAAGATGAGAATATACAAGAGATATGCGCGCGCGCGCACACACACACACACATAAGTTGTATCTTTAATTGAAATTGATATATAAGTTCTTTTATTATAAATTATCAAGGAAGAAATTATATTAGACACATAATTTAATATTTCATCTATCCAATATTGAATTTTTATTATATGAGATTATCAATAAGCATATAATATATTGTATATATTTGGTTGGATTCTAATATTAGGCTATATATTTAAGTTAAATATATTAATATATTTTAATAATATTTTATGAGATTTTTTTTTATCAATTAAGTAGATTGTATATTTAGGACAATTCATTTAACTTATTAACATCTCATAAATTTCATGAAGACATTTTCTTTAAAAAATATATAGGGAAGTCCTTTTTATTTTCACATATTTATTTTGTCACCTATTAAACTATTCAATATTAGAAATCTTTTCATAAGAAAACATGAGAACTAGGGATTTGCATACTCTAAAGTATGGCATTTTATTTAGTGTTTCATTTACACCAATTAAAATTAATGCATAACTAATAATACTAGTTTACTTAAAATAAAGTTTAAAGAATGAAAACAATTTATATTTTATGAACATTACTATATTTTCTATCAATGATTCTAATAAATTATTTTGATCCATATTTAATTAACACCTTTATAATTGGAAAGTATGTGACTTTTTTTAGCATTTCAAGATATGATATTTTATGAATATTTAAGTAAATATATTTTATGTCAAAATTATTGAATTATATTTCATGAATAGTAGTTGACATAAATCTATCCTCCATAGACATGAATGATCCACTTATTTATTAATTAATAATATAAATAGGTTCAATAATGAATGCTTCATATGTTTCAACACTCGCTAAATATTTAACAAGTGTCATTACAAGACAAGTTTTCTTGATCTTAAGAGAATATCCATGGTTATGTACACTTCACTTATAGTACTACTGATATGTGTAACCTCTTGGGATTTCCTACAAATTCACCCCTCTTACAATCATCTTGATACACTGAGTGGTAAGTGAACCACTCATGTTAATGAGATATGGATTATTGAAAACCACTAATCATGAAATACGGGTCAATAAATTTGACTCAATTTATTTGGGAATATATTTAAATCTTTCATCCTAACATTTGAACTTATTAACTCGATATATTTATTTATCATATATAAACCACATGTTAAAATAGATGTCAAAATTTAATGTGACATTTTTTTCCATGTGTCAAATATCTCATGACACATGCAAAAGATTGTAAAATCATATCACAATATTATAATGTGTAAATGTTATAATGATATAAATATATGATGTGTAGAAGCATGTAAGAAGGCAGTTATATTATTAACTATGAATATTTCATAACTTATAATGCATAAGTATGATACATTATATGGGATCATTGAATGTGCATAATGTGAAAGAAGGGAGTGCCTAGTTTGATAAAAAATCATGATAAACTGATACTTGAGTGTGGTAGCATAAGAGAATCTTCTCAAAATAGGTTGCTGACTCATCATAACATAGGACATTAGAATTTGGACCCTTATTTTGGGTGTCATATTGGGTCATGGTTTTGGTCCATGGTTTGTGGTTTACCATTTATGACTGTTGGCAATATTACATTGTATGCAATTGGCGTGGGTGCATGCAGTTAAACTGTTTCAACCGCTTCCATCCTTTTTATAAATGTATCTCATGTTCGGCAAATGAATAACATTCAGTTTTATGTATTTCACCGTCATTGGGTATCAGTGCAAATACCATGGGCACCGATTTATGCTAGTACGCTGTCATGTGAGAGGCAAATAGAACTCGATTGCAGTATTTCTTTGAGTTCCATCAAGACGAAGAAAGAATATGGTTCAGTAAGCGTGGACTATGTTAGTAGGATTGTTAGCAGCCTGCATGTTAGTCATTCATTCACGCAAGCCTTGCTGCCCCAGCTGAGATAAGCGTTTTCCTGCATGTTTTGATGGTTATGCCGTTCGAATTGGCTTCGTATCCGCAAAGATCCTTTGAAGCAAGAGTTTAATGTCCTTAGGGCTAAAAGTTGCGGAGGATCCATGAGAGGCACATTTTTCTTGGTATGTATTGCACTTCGCTGCTTTCTGATTCATTTAGTTGTCTAAAGTATTTACCGAATTTGATAAATAGTAAGTCTTTTGGATTCGTGAAGGCTGGATCAACGCAGAAGGCCTTTAGCAACAAGAAATGTTTGTTTGGCTTGAAATTACGAGTGTTGCCTTTGAGTTTTGGTGAAAATTTGGTTAGAGCAGTAGATAAACCTTTTGAAAGCAAAAGAATGTGTTTTCACTATGGTTCAATTTTCAACTCTCCAAGAAGGCAGAAGTTTTACTTCTATGTTGCTCTCCTCTATTCCTTCCTGTTGCCATAAAGGAAACAATGGTGAACAAAGATTGACTACTGTTTTATTGTCAAATGCCACACAACAAGGAGTAGAAGGGTGTGAAAGTAGAAGAGGACATATACTGATTTCAGTAAGAAATAATTATTTTTGTTTTTGAAAATGGCAGTTTGTTTATCTCAATGAAGTCTATAGGTGAGCTTCAAAAACTAAAATGGTATGCCTTAAGCAAGAATGAAGACCACCAATATACTTGAGCAATGTGTCTTGGGTGTATAATGGAACATTAGGTTCAATAGCCCTCTTTCTAAATTCATGAGTATAGTCCTGGATAGATTGACCCTTACCCTACCTAAAAGTTTGTCAGTTCATAGTTAACTATTGCTTATGGCCTAAGGGATAAAACTATTTTTTAAGGGAAACTTTAAACTCCATCCAAGTTAAATTGACAGTACCATATCAAGCAATTTCTACTAGAGTTTTACTCTCCCACCAAGTGAGAGCAATTCCTCCCAACTGAAGAGTAGGTAATTGGATTTTAGAAGCATCATCTAAAAGGCCTTGAATCCTACAGTATACTTCTACTTGTTGAACCCAATAATCTAATTTCTCAGCATTTAACTCTCGACAATATTTAGGTAGTTTAAATTTTACATCCAATTTGATTATAGGCTTATGTGCACTCTTGAAAGGATTAACAAAAGAAGTAGAATTAGAAGAAGAAGATGGAGAAGATGGAGATGGAGGAGTTTTTGGAGGCTCATTATCTCCTTCTTCTTTTTTCCCTTTGCCCTTCCAATCTTTATCATCCTCACGCTTTTCTCACTTTGACATTCCTCCTTTTTCACGCATCTTCCATTCTTGCATTTCTTGATAAAGCTCTTCTACCATGGGCTTCATGTCAAGAAAGTCTCATTGAAAAATCTTCTAATCGGGCATAGACATTTTCTCAGCTTATATTTCTTCCATCTTTTGATGATGAAAAATTTATTTGTTTACCGATCTCAAGATTGAATTTTGCAAGCATGCCTTCACCTCGCCAGCTCCTGGATCGCGTTAACATCCACTTCTGCAAAACTAGTCAAATAGAGCTCCGATACAAACTTGATCTGTTAGGATCTATGCAATTGCATACATGAAAGTTAATTTAAAGTAAACGAGTAATTGATTGTATTAAGCTTAATTTTAAATGCTTTTAAAAGGACATTAAAATCATTAGAACCATAGAAATATGAGAACATACAAGAGAAGACAAAAACACGAATTGATTACAACATTTGCCAATTGGCTATGTCTCTAGGTCCCTCTCCAATGGAGTGATCGATCCTTCAATTTTGATCCAAAATTCTTTACAAAGTCTCCTCGATTGATGAGGAAAATGAAGATAAATTCTCTCCTTCAAGTACAAACATTTTGGCATCAATCTCCTAATTCTGCCTGCACAAAGAGTTCACTTCCTCCTCATTCCCAAATTTCTGTAATACTCCCACAATCTCATAACCCCCTTTTTGAACACAATTTTTGCCTAATATGGTTCATAACCATATGATTTTTCAAATCTCCCATATTTCTCATTTAAAATAATAAATCTCTAAATATCCCCTTAAAATAAGATTTAAATCCTTATCAGGCCCTTTGAACCCCTAATATTTTCTTTAAAATTCTTAATAAAAAACCCCCCAAAATCTTATATGATCGAGCTTTTAAAACTCAAAAATTTAAATAATTTAAATAAGGGGAGAAATCATTTTTTTAATACTATTTAAAAATATCATTGCTCGTTTCACCATTTAAACCCCGCATTCCGCACATTGGTAGAGGCCGAGGTTTGAAAGAGAGGGGAGGGTTGGTGGTTCAACCCCCAGCCATCTATTTTTTTCAAACAGTTATATCCCAATAAGACCGGAGCTAAGGAAGAGGGGTGCCACATGTCAAGCCATGATTGGTTGAAAATTTCCATGTGTCAAACCGTGATTGGACCAACTCGACATTTGTGTGTTGACTCACTTGCCACATGTGAAGGTTTGATTCATCCATGTCATCATCTATACTTTATGGTATACCATGTCAGCATGTTGATGTCATACTAAGGTCATCATTATACTGCCAAGTCAACATGGTCAACCCTCAACTTTGATCGGCCATATCTTTTGTGTACAAGCTTTGTTTGATGCAAAATTATGACATTGGAGTTGTCTCATTGAGCTCTCCGATTTGACACCATCCTCATCTAATTTTGAGACAATCAATTTTTTGACCTTGCATCCTGCATCTGGTTTCCCTATTTTGACCCAACTTTGACTAAGCATATCTTGAGCATACAAACTCCTTTCAACTCCATTTGAGTTGTGTTGGGTTTTTTTCGCTGAGAGCTTCAACATCGTGAAGATTTCTAGAGCATTTAAAACAGTTCAATGTTTTGGTGAAAATATCCTCCTAGATCATACAAGCACAATAGAGGAATATTTCATAAAGGAAAAAAAAATCTTTTAGGTCAACATAGAAGAGGCATAAATATACTTTACATTGTTCCCAAATGGAATCAAAAGGAATTTACAACAATAGGGGAGAATGAAGATACGAGTAGAGGAATGACATGAAAAATTCACTCTCTTTGTATCCTTGTTCTAACAAGAACATCAAGGTTCATCCAAAGAGAAAAAACAAATAAAAATATACCATGCAACATATTATGGGGACATCACATTATGTGTAAGAAAAACACAAAGACACAAATGGAAAAACACATGTGAGTTGATATATAGAAAATTGTCTACATCCCAAACTTTCTCATCATAAATAAATGGTCAAAAATATTGTAAAGGGATTAAAACTAGTGTGGTTGGTCACTTGTTGAAGGAGGATCGTCATGGTTTTCCCCTAGCCAAATTCATTGATTGTGCAAATATATGAGATAATTCACTATGATCTTAATTTTTTTTCATTCATTGTATAATTTGAATCAGTGTTATAATATACCATAATGGGTGTTATACAAGTGCTACTAGTGTGATTGCAAGCATTATTAACCATATGAGTATCTTTTAGACTAGATGGTAGAGAGGGAGAAAATATTTTTATTCTTTTGCTTTGTTGTGAGAGATATTGTTTAGTTTCATGGTTTCATGACAAAGGTGGAGTGGTTTATCTCATTGGAATTTGGTTATGTGGATGTGAAGTTATTAGCTGAGGATATATTATCTTCATCAAGAAAATAAGGCATATCATGACTTCTTCTCTTACATTCCTTTGCAATTATATTTTTTCTTGAATGATCTTTAGCTTGTGAAGGAGAGATTGAGGATTTTTCAAACATGGGTTCCTTTTCTTCCTTTATGGGAGGAAAAAAAGGAACTAACAAAGGTTTGGAAAAAATAGTAAAAGGATATTTTTGCTTAATGATTTTTTTCTTTAGGAGGCACAAAAGTAATCCCTAAAGTCTTTTTTTGAATGGTTGCATCATGGTATGATATAGAAAAGTGGAGGGGGAATCCTAACATAGATGCAAAAAAGTTGAGGTTGAGGGAGAATATCATGTTTGGGATGAGGTTTGTTCATTACCCATGGAATAGGAGGAACAACCATCATATCCAATAGAAAATGAGAAGCCTCATATGTGATATTGGTAAGAGATCATTGGTTAATATGGATTTATTTTAATTTTATATGATAAAAAGAGAAAATATTCATGAGGTTGAGTGATTTGGGCTAGTTGAGGCTAGAAATAATCAAGGGAAAAGATTCCCGAAAGAGATAAAGGTTTAAATACACTATGATAAATATTATATATTTATCCTTCAAATGGGAATTAAAGACATTTATGGGTAGCAAATGGAATCATATTGAAGGAAGCAAGCCATGGATGACCTAACTTCACGCAAAATTGATCAAAGGTAGGGATCATGGTAAATAAAACATCTAGCTTCTTATGTCCAACTTTAATGGGGAGGGTTAAGGAACCAATTTTAGGATGGGTAGAACCATCATGAGACTTCACTAATACTTTTTATTGTTCATATTCGTCTTGCTACTATTCGTTCACATTAATAAATTCTTCTATAATCACATTCACTAAACATACTAGATCAAGGAGTATTCACCATGTGGTTTTATCATTAATTTTACTAGTAATGTAGATAGGACAATCAGGCGCATGTATAGAAGCATCAATATGAGTGAAGGTGATATCAGGTAAGATTTTTGGCTAGTCTTGGCAAGGATGAATATCAATCATGTTGACTATATTAGGTTCAAGTATATTCTTGATATTATATTCATCATCAATTTATTGTACAACATTAGTAGAATGGCTTGGTAATGGGTTGATAAAGATTCATAATTTTTGATTAGGAGGCATAATTGTTTTATTCCCTTTATCAATACACACCAACCAACTAGATAAAATTATATTTAATGAGGTTGTTCACTTCATTCTAAAGAAACATACAATGCTTAGTATCATGTCTAGGTTTATAGTGATATTTAAAAGTGGATTTTGCATTAAAATGAGGAAGTAAATGTTTTGTGGTATCAATATGATGAATGGGAGGAAGTAGAATCATATCCTTATTAAGTAATTACATTATAAAAAAATGAAGAGAATTTGACAAGTATGAAAATTATCAGTCTCTTGGTTTAATTGATAAGGTATTGTAGACACAATGACAACTTGTTTTTGAAAGATGGAGAGAATTTATCTTGATGAAATTTTTATTCTTACTTTTGAATGATTGATAACTAGATTAAGGAACAAATTCATATTAATTATTAGCAGTCAATAAAGGTGAACCTTCATAATGACTAACCAGTATTTTAGCAACATGGTGATCCATGTATAAATATGTGAATGAAGGATACCTCATTAATAAAATTTTATCTTGGATGTTTTTTTATATTTTTTTAATAAATACACTTTACACATCAACATCCATGAGGGAATATGAAATTTGAGAGTAAAGGGCTTGGTATCACCCTATAAAATCAACCACTTTTCTTTATCTCATTTCTTATAATAAACCAAGTAAGCTAATGTGACTTTCGGTCTAATGCTCTCTTGTAATTGTTGAATAAATTCATCAATAAGTTATGAAAAAGGGCGATTTAGTTATTGGGTAATGAATAAAACTATTCCAAGGTCATGCATTTCGATGATTGAATGAATATTTTAGCTAATACAACATCCTTGAAAAGGAAATAACTACCTAAAGTAGTAAATGCATATACATGATGATTAGGATCCTCTTGTATATTTATCAAAGTATGGTATTTCAATGTTTTGAATGATTAGTGTTTTTATAATGGTAAATGATAATGGGCTATGGGTAAGGTACTTTTGAGGATTAGAATGAGATTGAGTTTGGTTCATGTTTTAATTTTTTTTTTGTAACGAGGATATGTTTTCAAGAGTTAGTTTATGATGGGGTCAATTGGTGACATGTTTTGAGAGTTTGGAGATTTTGTAGGACTTTTTTTAATGATGGGTGGATTTTTACTTTAAAAAAATATGATACATTTTATATTTGGGGAAGTAAATAGAAGATTGGTAGTTGGTATAAAAATGTTATAAAGATTAGCACATCAATGCCCCAAACTTGTGTCAAGACCATTACTAAATTGTGTAATAGATGTTATGACTGGAGGAGTGAAATTATGAATAGAAGGTGTGGTTGTGGGAGAGGATACTTTTTTTCCAATTTGATTTTGAGAATTGGTGAGAATTTGAGCACAAATAGTTGTTTTTAGAGTTTTAGAATCTACTATATGAGCTAGGTTGTGTAACACTTCAAATCCTTGTGAATCATCTATCAATTTTGTAAGGTTACCCATAAGAGGGATAGTTTCTCTAACAAAATATTGAGTACTCAAGTATAATTGGAGACTTTCAAGCTATCTTTCTAACTCTTATAGCTTATCTTTCGAAGCATGTACAAAAAACACTTCAAAGTTCACATCAATGGATTTTTCTAAAGAAGACAATAAGAAATTTAGTATATGATTTGGATCAGATAATGATTGTGTTGTTGTGGTTCCTTGATTGAAAGAGTTGTCCAACTTAGGCTCAACATTGTAGGTAGCTGAAGCATGGGAAACCATGAGTCTATAACTTAATCTCACAAGAGTGTTTGATGTAGAACATGAGGTCATGAGGCTCATAAATTATTTATAAGATCCAAGACACATAAGTGTTCATAATATGAAGAGAAGTGAGGATAATAGTGATAGAAGTAGGCCAAAAAATTAGAGATTGAAACATACAAAATAAGGTTCTTTTAACCCAAATACTGAATTATAATAAGGGGGAACCTATTTCTCAATATTTTATTATGAAATGAGATCCCCAAAAAGAATTGATTGTCAACCCTTAGGTGAATCAACCCAATGTGAGAATCTTCATATTTCCTTATGCTCTCAAGATGGGGTCAAGGTCAAATAGCACTTTAGGGAGAGAAACTAGTTAAAAATAGAAAATCAACTCCAAAATGTAATCTAACACTTGAAACAACAATATTAAACTCAATACTAGTAGAACCAAGAAACATATTGTATATCTCAAAAGGGCATAAATGTGTTTACCAGTCATCAAGAGGTAGTTTCTAAAGGCTAACTAGGACATATTCGCCCATGGGTGAATGGGTCTTTGCTCAGGATTTGTCTACAAATTTCAAGAGCCTCTGACATGGATCTATAGCTTTTGATTTTTATAGGTTTCAATGTCAGAAATTCAGAAATCAAATCTGTAGGTTAGATACCATGATTTGACAACTTTAACAACCTTTCAAACTTGCAGTTCAAAAGGTCTTCAATCCTTCTTCAACCTAAATATAGAATCACACACACAAGACATAAAATGTTTGTTTTGGTTGAATTGGAGTTTGGCTTGGTCAAACCCCATTTTGGTAATCAAACCTTGAATTGAAATAATGCATAAAACAGGGAATGAAGAATGAGAGAACATACATGTTACCACTAAACAAAACCTTGAATGAAACCTTGATAATAGAGATTTTACGAGGTCTACAACTTGCATGAAATGGCTGATTTAGATGTGGATCTTGACACTTGAAATAATACATTGAATGCTTTAACTTGATCTTGAAACCTACATCACAATGTTAGCTCCAAAAACATGCATGATGCAAGAAGAATTTGACATGATGGATGGATCTTGATTGCTGCAATAAATTTTTGTTATATCTGCTCTTGAATGCTCTTGATCATAAACTTTAGCTCTATGAATGCTTGCATAAAAATTTAAAATTTCTTAGATGAAAATTTCTAAAATAACCTTGTAAATTATAGGTATGTATCCTTAATTTCCCAAAATTCAAATTTCACAAACCAACATTGAATTATGGATTTGAAGATGTTAAAATATAGATAAAACTAGCACTTGCACCCTAATGAGGTGCAATACTTACGCCGATAGGCTGAGCCCACATTATTTATAGTTGTGAAAAGTAGTGGATGACGTGAAGAAAGCAGTGATCTATCTCACCTATCCCTCTCTACCTCTGCCTCTCTCCCTTCCCCCTTCTCTCTCCCTCTTGATCTCTCCTTCCCTCTCTATTTCTCTCTACATCACATATCCCTCTCTACTTATCCCTCCCTCCATCCCACCTATTTATCTTCCACTCTCTCCTTCCCTCTCTCACTTATTCCTATCTACCTCTCTCTCCTTCCCCCTCTAATTCTCTATATCTCCCCTATCCCTCTCTGCCTCTTCATCCCTCCCTCTCTCTCTCTCTCTCACTCTCTCTGGCTATATCTTTCCTTCTCTACTTCTTTCTATCCCACCTCTCTCTCCCTCCCTATCTCTATCTCACTTATCCCTCTCTATCTCCCTTCATCCCTTTACCCTCCTCCTCTCTTTCTCTATCCTTCCCTCTCTACTTCTTTTCCCTCCCTCTCTCTTCTCTTTCTCTATCCTTCCCCCTTTACTTCTTTACCCTCCTCTCTCTCTTTCTCTATCCTTTCCCCTCTACTTTTGTACCCTCCTCTCTCTCTTTCTCTATCTCACCTTCCCTCTCTTCTTCTTTCCCTCCTCTCTCTCTCTCTTTCTCTATCCTTCCCCCTCTACTTCTTTACCCTCCTCTCTCTCTTTCTCTATCTCACCTATCTCTCTCTACCTCTCCCTCCCTCACTCTCCCTCTTGCTCTCTCCTTCCCTCTCTATTTCTCTCTATATCACATATCCCTCTCTACCTATCCCTCCCTCCATCCCACCTATTTCTCTCTCACTCTCTCCTTCCCTCTCTACTTCTCGCCTCTCTCACTTATTCCTCTCTACCTTTGTCTCCTTCCCCCTCTAATTCTCTATATCTCCCCTATCTCTCTCTACCTCTCCCTCCCCTCCTCCCTCCCTCACTCCTCTCACACACTCTCTCTTTCCTTCTCTACTTCTTTCTTACCCTCCTCTCTCTCTCTCTCTCTCTCTCTCTCTCTCTCCCCTTCCCTCTCTACTTCTTTACCCTCCTCTCCAATTCATTCCAAAAACAACACTTCCTATACAACTTTAGTTATATACCTTAGTGATTATCACGCCCAACATATGCCTGCATGTGAAGTCTCCAAGGCTTGATGAGTGTTTCCTACATTACCTTTCACATCACAGAGACAAACATGATTGTACAACATGTGGCACATAATAGATCTCGGTGGGGTTCCTGGTGGGATTCCCCCACGTAATAGCCTATCGACTAATTATTTTTATACTATATATAAATTATCTTGTAGTTAAATAATTTTTTATTTATTATATAAATTTTATTTTTATTAAAAAAATATTATATTATTTTATTTATTTTATTTAACGAATCATTTTTATTTTATTTATTATATAAATTATTTTATTTATTTTTATTTGTCTAGACATTGCTTTGCTTGAGGATGAAATTGGTTGCCCATTAGGCTGATAATCTAGATCCCCAATTTAATTATAACTAAAGCTTACCCCTCTTGTATGGGATTAAAATTACAAGTAGAAAGTATATAAATAAACACAGACCTGCATGGGAAAATCTTCCAGTATGCCATATTTGACAAAAGAAAATGCCTCCTTTATCATGGACGGCACTGACGATGGGCTTCTATGCTTCAACATGCTCCTTCGTCCATATTCCAGGCGTCTGTGGATACCTGGTATGAAACAGAGAATTTCAATTGCCTTAAGTCCTAATCCCTTGACATACTGGGAGCTTATTTCTCCATAATAAAAAAAAATTAAAAATTTCACCCACCCTTTGCCAGTTTCAGAAATAACAATTGCTTTTGAGACCGAGAGGCCACCTGGTGTTGTTCTCTGAGTGTAATAAGGGATGGCATGTGGTTGAGGCATGTAATCGTATGATCTTTGCTTGGTTAACGGGGCTAAAATCACTCTGCAATGCAAATGAAATTGTTAAGAAAAACAACATTTAAAACATAAAAAAAAAGAGAGATAAAATAGAGGTGTGCAGAAATGAAGAGGAGACTTGTGAGATAAGGTAAATGGACCCATCTGATAGGGCGTCATGAGGGGAATGAGCTATTGAGCTATACTGTGCCTCTATCTACCAAAAGCTCAGGGGAAATGGAAAATATTTAGTTCACTACTAAACTTATAGAATAGTAAAACCATGAACTTTCTCGGAGTGGTTTTAAGCCACCATTTTCAAACTTTGGTGCACACTTTACTGAGGAAGGGGAAATGGCAGGTGCTTGTGAAACAGTGGATGATTCAAACGACGTCCTTCTCCTATGGTTGCGTCTGGCGACCAACAAACGATGAACTAAAAGGATGAAAATTTTGATGGCTCAGATGCATTCAATCGTCGATCACCACGTAAATATCCTATTGACTAACTAAACTATTTTTATTTAATGTAAAGCCACCATTTTCAAACTAAAGAATTTCCCCTTAGTAAAGCACAACAAAGTTTGACTAACTATTTTTATTACATCTTAAATATATATTTATTGCTTAATGACAATGCTAGTCAAATCAAAAAATAAAAGAATAGACATTCGAGTTTCATACTGTTAGGAAATGGAAAAATAAAAACTTGATGATGAATACACTCACTGTACATAGTTCAATTGCCGGGCACCACAGGGTTTCTGGCATCAAACTACTAGAAATTCCAGTGGGGTTCCCCCACTATAATAGCTTATCGGCTAAATATAATTTAAATTTAGGTCCAAAGGTCTAGGGAGGAACCATTCACCCATTGGCGAATGGGTCCTAGGTCCATATTCCTAGAACACACATTGCTCAAGGTAAAGTTCTATATTTAGGCATTAATTATTGTAGTGTTTCCCCTTAGGAAAGTGTAATCTATTGGGCTTGTAAATGAATAAAAGGGCTAATTAAGGCATAATTAAGCTCAATTTTAATTAAGAAAGCCCAAATAAGTGTGAAAATGTAAAGCGGTACATTTGTCAACACTAAGCTATAGAATTATTAAGTCCATTCTATTTAGGAGGGCCCTAAAAAGTAAGAAAATGTAAAGGAATAATTTTTTCTACACAACATTTAGCCCCCACTTTAGTGAGAGGGTGATCTTGCAAAATCACACTAAAGTAAACAATCAAGAGAGGTGTAATTGTAAAATTGTTGGAAGTATAAGACAACAAATATCAAAGAAGGTGATGAAACCTCCAAGATCTAAAATCTCATGGGATAACCAACAAAGGCACAAAGACACACATGCCTATGTTAAACATATATATGCATTAATGACAAGATACTTAACCATAAAATGTTAAATACTAAAAAAAAAAGGAAAAGGGGTGGATCAAGCCTCAACTATCTAATGCAATGTGGATCATGCCTCAACTATTTTCCCAAAAGTTTTTACAAGTGGAACTTGCTGTCCACTATGCAAATAAACAATGCACACTCACATGGGCTAGTGAAATCTATTGTCCACCAAGTGAGCCCCCAATGTTGGTAAATGGGAGAATATTATTAGGCTCCCATACCATACCAAAGTTATATCTCTGATAATTTAATAAGGAACCATACAATAAGAGCTTAGAGATTCATAAGGCTTAGAAATTTGTGTTATGCCAAACAATTATGAAAAAACAAGGCACCATAGACAACCAAAGTGTGTTATGCTTGGTGGCCATAAAAAAGGGCATAACTTTGAGCTTCACAAGGTTAGAAAGCTATATTATGTTAAACACTTATGAAAAAAATGCAAATAGGATAAGAAACGTGTTCAAAGGGGTTTTCCTTAGTTTATGTAAAGTCTCCTCTTAGGGAACATCGTGCCTAATGTCTCCAAGAGGGGACAAGTCTAGGATAAAAGATTCACAACTTAGGGAATGCAACGCATAGCATTACCACTAAGAGGAAAGTCATATGCCAAGAAAGGTAACACTCTTGGAGTACATCAAACCATATGACACCACCAAGAAGAAAACACATCGCAAGAAGTAAGAAGGTTGCACAATGAAGCATTAGATATAGTCAAAGATCTACAAAATGATAATGCTAATGTATGCCCCCACTTTAAAGAAATGGCTAACACCATGTTGTGAGAAATTACTTTAAAGTGGAAAATTGTAAATGCTAACAATAAAGAATACATGAGAGCTTATTTGGAAAGCCCTATGTCAATCATATGTTTCCAAATGAAGCTACATCATGAAAAGGGAAGAGGTTTCGCCCAAATTGAAATCTCAAAATAACACATGAGGGATCTACGGATTTGAGGTTAGCGTATGTCTTTTCTATAATGATATTATAGAACTCAGAAACATCATTATTCCCCAAATAACTCATGGAATAGGAAAAATGAAATATAGAGAGAAACAAAAGAAAAGATTTTGGGTCAACATGGAAGAGATCTAAATGTCTCGTCACATTGCATCATCCTTGAAAGGAAAACACAAGATAAAAGAAAAGATAAAGGTTGATGACATATAGAAGAATGAAGGAACAAATAGATGAATGAACATGAATACACATCAAATAGAATAGTATGAGTGATCACATTACACACATCCAATCACATAAAGAACACATGTGAAAAGAACTTGAAGACAAGACTAACAGGGAACATGCAAGTCAACCTATAGCAAGTCGTCCACATCGAAATCCTGTTCATTGTATGCGAAAGGTGGAAAAATAGTCAAAAGGACAACATCAAGTGCCAAAATAGGACAATCACCAAGTTCAACATGTTGTGAATCACTCTTTTGTGAGGATCATCATGATTGTTATCATTTAAGCTCATGAAAGAGGAACATAATAAATTTAACTCTTTATGCACTTCCTCATCTATTTTTTGCAATTTCAAATTGTCATTATCCAAGTTATTCACAACAGAAGGTCTAATGATAATATCCATAGAAGGTGATTCTTCATGTTGTGAACAAGATTTATTTTTTACTTGTTTCAATGAAGGTGTAGAATCATCATGAATTTCTTGAGGTAAGTTTGGATTTTGGTTTTCAATGTTGTGCTTTTCTTCTTTTTCTTTTAATAAACAAGCAATAACACAATGTATATGCCTACACTCTCTAGCTTTCCATTTTATTTTCATTTGGTTTTTAAGTTGCATTTATGTAGGAGTGGGTTTATCAATCATAGGTTTATTTTCTTCTCTTAAAAGAGGAACGAAAGGAACCATGGGAGGTCAGTCAACCACTTTTTCTTTAGCTTTATAAAATTGTTTGATTTTAGGAGGCACAATGAGACTTATCTAGTTATCTCATGGTCTCTTATAGGAAATAGGTGGAGGATTTCCTATATTTTGGTCTTGGTTATTTGGAAGGTATTTTGGTTCAATCATAGTCTCATCAAGGGTAGGAGGCTCAATCATGGGATGATGCATATTTGTAAGGGATAACTCTACTATGTGCTTTGACTTAAAATTTTTATAGGATTTGATAAATAAGTCCTCATGAGGCCTAATAGGTACATAGGTTCAAGACAAAGGAAATCCAATGAGAAATTCCCGAGGGAAGACACAAGATTAAAGCCACTATGGTGCAAAGTAAAGATCTCATTACCAAATAGAAAATTTAAACATTTATGCACTACCAAGAGATAGATTTCATGGAGTGAAGCCATGGGTAGCCTAACTTCACACGAAATTGGTCCAATAATGGGATGATGGAGAATGAGACACTTAATTTTTTTGTTCCAACTTTTAAAGGAAGATTTATCGAACCTATTTTACGGAAAGAAAAACTATTATGTGTTTTGATCCATGCTTTCAATTTTTCATAAGTATCTTGATAAATCTCATGCACAAATAAGAATTCTTTAGTGATCACATTCTCTACACAAACGAGATCAATTAATATCCCATTAGTAGGCTTGTCATTGATTCTTCTAGCTTTGTAAAGACAACCATCAAGTGCATGTTTAAGTATGCCACTTTGTGAGAATGCAATGCCAAGTGGCATTTTTTTTAGACCCTTATGAGGTTGAATTCCAATAATTCCAATCATATTGTCCATTTATTCCATGATTTCATCACTCATGTCAACATTCATCACATCATTCTTTGTTTCACTAGCTTTGACAAAGGAAATGTTAAGATTTGACATAGGATTAGCAAAGATTTGAGATTTTTTATTAGGAGGGGCTACAGACTTATTACCTTGATCAATAACACCACCAATTTGAATGTGATTAGAATCAATGATGTCTTGCACAATATGTTTAAGACTCTTACAATATTCTATATCATGCCCATTTTGTAAGTGAAAATTGCAATAGGAATTTTTTCTATAGTTAGGAGGTAAAGGTTTAGTAGGATCAGGAGCTCTAATAAGATGTATGGAAATTAGTTTCTGGTTTAAGAGATGTGACATGATATTGTGAAGGGTACTAGGTAGAGGGGTGAGTTGTCTATTTCTATCTCCAAATATGTACGGATTTATTGTCTTTATAGAAGACACTTGGTTATCAACATGTTGAGTTGATTGTTGGGGATTAAGTTGTAAAAATCACTTATTGTGTTTCTTAAATGATTGATTAGTTTTTATGAGATGTGGATTAAATTTTTTTAGGATAGCTAGAGGGAGTTTTTAGTTCATGACTACTACCGGATTTTGGTAATGTAGTGTAAATAAGTGTAACACTTTACATTTTCTCACTTGTTTGTGCCCTTGTATTTAAAATTGGACTTAATATTGCCTTAATTTAGTGCTGTTAAATGTACACCTCTTTACATTTACACACTTATTTGGGTCCTCTTAATTAATTGAGCTTAATTATGTCTTAATTGGACCTTTAATTAATTTCCAAGACTTTTTTATTACGTTTTTTAAGGGGAAACCCAACATTAATTAATGCATAAACATAACACTTTACATTGAGCAATGTATGTCCTACGTTTGTAGACTTGGGACCCATTCTCCCATGGGCGAATGGGTCCATCCTAAAACTTAGGACCTAAATTTAAATTATGCTTTTGGTAGTATTTTAAGCCCTTCAAATCCATAATTCAATGTTGGCTTGTGATATTTAAATTTTGAGAAATTAAGGATACATATCTGTAAATACAAGGTCATTTCACTAAGTTTCACATATCATTTTGAAGTGAGAAAAAGTAGAGCAAATTTTATGATCAATGGCATTCAAGAGAAGATATATCAAAGTTTTATTGTAGCATTCAAGATTGGTTCACCATGTCAAATTCTTCTTGCATCATGCATTTTTTTGGAGCTAACATTGTTAAGTAGGTTTCATGATATATTTAAGCATTTAAAGTATCATTTCAAGCAAAATTCAAGCATTAAGATCTACATCCAATTCAGCCATTTTGTGCAAGTTGTGGACCTCCTAAGAGCTCAATTATCAAAGGTTTCTACAACAACTTGTTGAGAGGTAACATAGCTATTTTTATTCTTCATTCCCTCTTCCATGCATTATTTCAATTGAAGGTTTGATTACCAAAATGGGGTTTGACCAAGGAAAACCCCCATTCACCCAAAACAAACATTTTTTCTCTCTTGTATGTGTGATTGCAAATTTAGGTTGAAGAAGGATTGAAGATATTTTAATGTGCAAGATTTACAAAGTTTTCAAAGTTGCTAAAGTTTTCAAAATTGTGGTTATCTCACAAAAACTAAGATCCCAAAGTCATTTCTAACATTTTGACTGTGAAAACTGGGAAAATTGGAAGATTCAAATCTACATTAGAGGATCCTAAATAATATAGGAAAACCTACACTTGGACACACTTTCCTATGGCTGAATGACTCTTAGATCTACTTTGAAAGAATTTTTTGTGATTGGTACACATGTTTTTCCCTTCTTAGATCTACATTCATTTTTCTAGTTCTGCTAGTATTGAGTTTAATATTGTTGTTTCAATTGTTAGATTACATTTTGGTGTTGATTTGATATTTTTAGTATTCCTCCCCAAAGTATTTTCTTAGCTTGACCCCTATCCTTTAGTCATAAGAAAATTTGAAGATTCTCACTTTGACTTGATTCACCTAAGGGTTGTCTATCTATTATCAGTTTGTTGAGCCCCACTTTATCCACACACCCTATTTTCCATCATTTCATTATGGTGAACTTGACATTTTGAGCATCATACCCTATTGATTTTGAGTCCATTTTCATCCCTAGATCTAGATGTCACATTCATTTGCATTGCATTGTATTGATTTTCATCTCATTAAGGGTAGTTTACTTGCATTATTTTTCATCTTGTTTAGGATGTTAGGTTTGTATTTTTTGCATTCTTTAAAATATAGAAAATTAAAAAATATTAGTCATTTTTCATAGTGTTTGCATAGAATTACATCCTAGGTAATCCATTCACATTACAAACTTGAATCAAAATCACATAACAAATTATGTCTTTATTCTTGTCATTTAGCACTATTTTTCACTTGCATTTATACCTCATTTTATAGAAATTTTAAATTGTAACTCACTATCTAAAACCAAAACTTAAAAAATATAGAAATCGTCTTAGAAACTTGCAAATTAGTTTTTTAAAACCCTAAAGTGAGACCCATTCACCCATGGGCGAATGTCTCCCTAATCAGGGCTTTTTCTAAAAATTTTGAGCATTAAAATTACTATTTCTATATTATCTTTTTTCTATATTGAATATGTTGTTTCAATTTCTTGCATTTCTATTATGTAAAATTTATCATATTAAGCATAATTTACCAAATTCAGTGCATTATTTGCATTCAAAATTGCATCTAAAAGACATCATTTTCAAATTTTTGCATAGTGTAATCACAAAATTATCTTGTTTGAAATCTAGAAATTACTTGTTGCATTGCACTTTACATTTTGGGGTATTTGTTTATATTTTACCTCAAATCCATTTTGGGTGCATCTTGGCTTTGTGAAACTTGTGTGAGCTTCACATCTTGGCGTCCTATTTCCAATACTATCGTGAGATGTAATTTGAGACTCATCTCATCCCATGATACACCATTCATTGTTGATCTTTGGTTTTCTAACTCTTTCACACATAGTGTTGACACTAGTCAACCCACTATGGATCATGCCCTTAACACTTCATTTCTCATGATTTCCCTACTAACACTTAATTTGACTGATGTTGATACAATGATTGATGATTTTCCTCATGAAAACTTTAGAAAAATGGATGAAGAGTTAGAGAAATTGCAAAAATTTATGAGTTTTGAACCCATCACCATTGATGTAGTTCCTATGATACAAAACATAAGATATTTACTTAAAACTAAACAAGGACTAGAAATGGTGCTTAGCCTTAATCACCTCCTGCAACGTGATATAAGAAAAATAGAGAACACTATAAATCATTCAGTCAACCTTATTGAAGTTCAACCTTGTAAGGGCCTAACTAAGATGTCACTTGACATCAATTTCTCACAAAATGACATAATTAAACATGCACTTGATTGTCCTCTATACATAGTTGGAAGAATCAATGACAACACTACTAATGGGATATTAATTGATTTTGTTTGTGTGGAGAATGTGATCACCAAAGAATTCTTATTTTTGCATGAGCTTTACCAAGATACTTATGGAAAATAAAAAGCATGGATCAAAACACATAATGGTTTTGCTTGCCCTACAATAGGTTTGATAACTCTTCCTTTGAATGTTGGACCAAAAAAATTACGTGTCCTATTTTCCATCATCCCATTTTTAGACTAATTTCATGTGAAGTTAGGATACCTATGGCTTTGTTCCATGAGTGCCATCCCATTAGTTTTGCATAATTTTTAAAATTTTCCATTTGGTAATGAAATCTTTAGTGTGCACCATAGACACTTTAATCTCGTGTCTTCCTATGATAATTTCTCATTGGATTTCTTTTGGCCCAAACCTATGGAACCTATTAGGCCTCATGAGAACTTGTTTTTCAAATCCTATTAAAAGTTTAAGGTAAAACACATAGTAGAATGATCCTTACCAATATGCCTCAACCCACAACTAAGCTTCCCATCCTTGATGAGACTATGATTGAACCAAAAGCCCTTCCAAGTAACTAAGACCAAAACAAAGAAAATCCCCCACCCAATTCCTATAAGAGACCACGAGATAACCAAATAAGTCATGTTGTGCCTCCTAAAATCAAACAAGTTTACAAAGCTAAAGAAAAAGTGGTCAAAAAACCTCCCATAGTTATGTTCGTTCCTCTATTAAGGGAAGAAAAGAAACCTATGGTTGATAAACCCACTCCTACACAATCACAACTTTAAAATCAAATGAAAAGAAACCAAAAATCTAGAGAGAATAAGCGTAGATTTCATGCTATTGCTTCTTTGTTACAAGAAAAAGAGGAAAATAACAGAGATAAAATCAAAATTCAGACTTATCTCAAGCTATACATGATGATTCTACACCTTTGCTAAAACAAGAAAATCCTAAACTTCAAACACAATAACAATAAGAAACTTCAATATATATTATCATTGGGCCTTCTATTGTGATAAACTTAGTTGATGAAGAAGTGCATAAAGGGCTAAATTTATTGTTTTCCATTTCCATGAGCTCAAATGATAACAATCATGATGATCATCCTAGGAAGAGTGTTTCAACAAATGCTAAACTTGGTGCTTGTCCTTGTTTGGTACTTGATGTTGTCCCACTAACTAGTTGTCTAGTTTTTGCATACGATGAACATGATTGGGATTTGGAAGACCTATTATAGGCTGACTTGCATGTACCTTACTAGTCTTGTCTTTGTTTTATTTTTCATGCTCTTTGTGTGATTGCATGTGCCTAATGTGATCCCCTATACTATTATGTTTGATGAATCTTCATGTTCACTCCTCTATTTCTACTTTCATTTTTTTGTATGTTGTAAACCTTTATCTTTTCTTTTGTCTTTTTTTTTCCTATTGGGGATGATGAAAGGCGTTGAGACATTTAGGTCTCTTCCATGTTGCCTTGATATGATTTTCTTTATGTTCGGTCTCTATGTGTTATTCTTCCCATGTTCCATGAGTTGTTTGGGGAATGATGGTGTTTTCAATCTCTATAATATCATTGTAGCAAAGACGTATGCTAACACTAAATCCATGGATCCCTTATGTGATTTAGGAATTTCATTTTGTGGGCAACCCCTCCTTTTCATGACATAGCTTCATTTGGAAACACATGACTTGGCATATAGATTTCCAAATAAGCTCACATTTCTTGTTTAACATCTATCATTTGCTACTTTAAAGTAATTTCTCACAACATGGTGTTAGCAACTTATTTAAAGTGGGGGCATACATTGGGATAAGATCATAAATTGGAGATCTTGGACTATTTCTTCTATTTCATTGTATGGTCTTCTTACTTCTTGCGACATGTCTTCTTCTTGGTTGTATCATTGGTTTTGATGTCCTCCAAGAGTGTGACCTTTCTTGGCATACGACTTTCCTCTTAGTGGTAATGCTACACATTGCATTCCCTAAGTTGTGAATCTATTATCCTAGACTTGTAGTCCCCTTTTGGACACATTAGCCATGATGTTCCCTAAGAGGAGAGCTTACATGAACTAAGCAAAACCCCTTTGAACATATCTTATCCTATTTGCATTTTTTTCATAAGTATTTAGAATAATGCAACTTTCTAACCTTGTGAAGCTCGAAGTTACAACCCTTTTTCATGGCCACCAAGAATAATGTGCTTTGCTTGCCTATGGTGTGTTGTTTATTCATAGGTGTTTAGCATAATGTAGCTTACTAAGCCTTATGAACCTCAAAGTTCTTATTGTGTGGTGACTTATTAAATTTATCACATGTATAACTTTGGTATGGTATGAAATCCGAATAAGATTCTCTCATTTGCCACCCTTGGGGGATCACCTAGTGGACAACATATTTCACTATCTTGTGTGAGTGTGCATTGTTATTTTCATAGTGGACAACGAGTTACACTTATAAACATTTTTGGATAAATAGCTGCTTGGCGTGTTCCACACCACATTGGATAGTCAAGGCTTGATCCTTTTTCTTTTTATTTTCCTTTCTTCTTTCATTGAGTCTTTGGCATTCTATGATTGAGTATCTTGTCATTGTTCCATACATATATATGTTTAATATAAACATGTGTCTCCTTATGCCTTTTTTTGTTTTTCCATGAAATCTTAGATCTTGAAGGCTTGATCACCTTCCTTGACCATTTTTGTCTTACCCTTCCAACAATTGTATAATTGGACCACTCTTAATTCTCTACTTTAGTGTGAGTTTTACGTAGGGTTATCCTCTCGCTAAAGTGGGGGCTAAATGTAGTGTAGAAAAATGTAACACTTTACATTTTATCACTTGTTTGGGCCATACTATTTATAATTGGACTTAGTAATGCCTTAATTTAGTGTAATTAAATGTACCAGTTTACATTTACACACTTATTTGGGCCCTCTTAATTAATTGAGATTAACTATTCCTTAATTGGCCCTTTAATTCATTCCCAAGACTATTTAATTACAAGTTCTAAAGGAAAAACCTAACATTAATTAATGCCTAAACAAAACACTTTACATTGAACAATGTGTGTCCTAGGTTTATGGACCTATGACCTATGCTCCCATGGGAAAATGGGTCCTCCCTAAACCTTAGGACCTAAATTTAAATTATTTTTTTGGTAGTATTTTAACACTTTCAAACCATAATTCAATGTCGGCTTATGATACTTACATTTCCTAAATTAAGGATACATATATATAAATACAAGGTCATTTCACTAAGTTTCACCTAGCATTTTGAAGTGAGAAAAAGTATAGAAAATTTTATGATCAACGGAATTCAAGAGTATATACATTAGAGTTATATTGCAACATTCAAGATATATTCATTATGTCAAATTCTTCTTACCTCATGCTTTTTTTTGGAGCTAACATTGTGATCTAGGTTTCATGATCAAGTCAAGCATTCAAAGTATCATTTCAAACAAGTTTAAAGCATAAAGATCCACATCCAATTCAACCATTTCATGCAAGTCATAGACCTCCTAAGATCTCAGTTATCAAATGTTTCTACAAGGGTTTGTTGAGTGGTAAAATAGCTTTGTTCATTCTTCATTTCCTCTTTCATGTATTATTTAAATTCAAGGTTTGATTACCAAAATGGGGCTTCACCAACGAAAACCATCATTCACCCAAAATAAACATTTTTCTCTCTTGTATGTGTGATTGCATATTTAGGATAAAGAAGGATTGAAAATATTTTGAAGTGCAAGATTTATAAAGTTGTCAAAATTGTTGTCATCTCATGGAAACTAAGATCTCAAAGTCATTTTTGATATTTCGACTGCGAAACCTAGGAAAATTGGAAGATTTAGGTTTGCATTAGAGGCTCCTAAAAGCTATGAAAAACCATGTAGTTGGACCCATTCAGCCATTGGTGAATGAGTCTTAGATCTACTTCTAGAAATCACTTTTGGTGACTAGTACACATGTTTATACACTTCTCAAATATGCATTCAATTTTTTGGTTCTAAAAGTATAGAGTTTAATATCATTATTTCAAGTATTGGATTGCATTTTGGTGTGGATTTTCTATTTTTTGTCTTTCTCCCCAAAGTGTTGTTTGACCTTGACCACCATCCTTCAATCATAAGGTAATCTGAAGATTCTCATTTTGACTTGATTCAACTAAGGTTTTTTAATCAATTCACTATGTGGATCTCATTTCATATTGAAATAAAGGAAAGTAGGTCTATCTATTAACATTTTGGTGAAACCTACTTTATCCACACACCCTATTTTTCATCATTTTAGGTAATCACAAAGGGAAATACACAACTATGTGAAGGAGGGAAATTTAAACATCTCAAGTTTAGCTTGGATTTATTTTTTGCAAATGGAAAATAAATATTCTTTAAAGGTGAACATTGGTTATCTTAATGTTTATTTGTGAGTAAAGAAATTGGTATCTTGGTATAAAATTAGTGACCTTTTCATCATCCTTTTGTTTGCATGTCATTAAATTACCTAAGGTCATCTTAGGACCCATTTGTATTTGGAAGTGATTGTAGAAGGAAAAAATAAGTTCATTGAATGAACGTATTGAATTATTCGCTAAGGAGAAAAAGCATTCCAAAGTAGTATCCTTCAAGGATCTAGGGAAGATTTTAGCCAAGAGTTTATCTTCAAAAATGAAGTCACTACATAGGATTTTATATGCAGAAATATGGCTAGTAGGATCTCTTTTCCCACCATATTCCTCAAATATAGGGATCTCCATACCTTGTGTCATTTTTGTTCTCAATATCTCCAAGGATAATGGGTTTTTTTTTATGTATCGTGAAGGTTGGTCATTTTGATTTTGACTTAAGGTAGCAATTTTTTATTGGAGGGATGAACCATTTTGCAAGAGTGTGTTAAGGATGGGATCACTTTTAATGTTATGAGATAAAGATGAATAATTTGGAGGTGTATATGTGAAATAGAGGAAAAATGGGGCTATGAGGTAACCCTATTTTCCCCTATTTCCATTAAAGAAATGAGATCAAAACCATGAAGTGACTATAAACCCAAGAAGGTGAGTCAAATAAAGGTTTGGGATCTTACAACTTCTCTTTTATTCAAGGATGGGGTGGTGATTCAAATCACACCTTGGGGAAAAAAAAATAAATGACCAAAAAACCTCTAAACCTAGATCCACAAAGCGCAATGAAGAAATTTATCATGAGACAAAAGGAAAACAATGAATTTTATGGAAAAATAGAGAGTAATAAATGTTGTGCACTTGTTCAAAATGTGTTGTTTCTACAACCCTAATAGAGACTTATTTTCTAGGTTGGAAATGGGTCCAAGTAGACTTTTTTGAGAGGCTTTGAATCATAAATTGTATCTTGTAACCTTCAAAGATCTACTACATGTTATCCTTGAATCTAGCTATGCTTGATTCACGGGGTAACCCCCTATAAAACTTGTCCATTAGATAGTCTCATACACTCTAAGCATGCAAAATGAGGTGAATTTCAATTTTCCTTTATGTGTGGTCCTAATCCTCGAATTATCCCCTCGAGTGCTTGTCTCATTGATTTTTGAAATGCTTCAAGATGAGTATTTTGTTGATTTTCACTTTTCTAGAGTTAGAAAAAAAATTCCCATGTAAAGGCGGGCTTTTTTAGTGCCCTTACATGAGCTGATAGAAAATTTTCCAAAGTGTAGCGGCACTAAATTTCACTGCCACTACACATCATTAACTCTTTGAAAGTGTAGGGACAAGCTTTTTCAGTGCCCTTGTGTATAGTTTATGTTTTTGAAATATGCATGGGTGGACATTTTCACCCCTCGTGCACTTTCCTGCCCTCGCACATGTACAGTTAGTGAAATTTCATCTCATTAATGCGGGTTCATTAAAATTCCTTTTAATGGATTTTTTAAGTTGTTTTAATCTCATTTTATGATTATTTTGTTTCATTTTCTCCTCTCTACCTTACATGATTTGGTTCCAAACCTTCTTCATGTTTCAAGTGCATATTTTTTGGCGGATTTCTGTCACATTTCCAATCTAGGATTTTCACTTTTCTTCATTATTCAAGTACACTTCTTCCTTTTCTTTCAGCTTTCTTTAATAGGGTTTTGGGTATGTGCAGGATCATCATGGAAAAAATAGGCCCTTCAATGGCAAAAAATTTAGAAAAATCAAAGTTAGGCAACTTGACATAAAAATTTGAATAGGTTATCTATATTATTTCAAAAATATGTAAGAATGGAATCTGTAGAAAATTGAATGTAGTTTATAAACTACTAGGTTTATTTAAAAAATAAATAAATCTATTTGGTGAAAATTTGACATTTCAATGCAGTAGTACTTAAATTTCAGGGAAAAAATAAGAAGTAGGTGTCTGTTTAACCACCCTATCCATAATAAAATGATAATATTTTTTTGTAATATTTTAGATATAAGTAGAGGAAGCATGTCTAGATGTGATGCATAATTTTTTGTAATTTTTTTCCAAGTAAATAATTAATTATAAAAATTTTATTACAAATTTTAAAAATATAAAAACTCGTACGTCTAACCACCCTAACTTGGTCAAAACTTCGTGAAATTCAATTTTTTTTTTAATCCTATAGTATGTGAAGCATAGAATGTGACACATGTTTCAGATTCAAAAAATTTGATATCGTTTGAAAGTTGTAGATGTTTTTCAATCAGCCTATCAATCAGGACTTTAGTCGTAATTCAAATAGAAATTGAATAATAATTTTTTATTAAATTCAAAGTAAAGCATAATTTATATTGGTGGAAATTGAGAATCTCCTTTAAAAACATTTTTTGTTTCATCAATTTTGGGTTAAAAAAACATCAGCTACATACCCTACACATACCCATCATATTGCCACTTTTTGGCCCATCATGATCCTGCACATACCCTTTTTTCTAGTTTTATTTGCTTTAAATGTTGTTCAAATATATGTAATAATTTCTATTTGAAATTATGTTCAATTTTATCATTTTTATTTCTTCTTTCTTTTGGTTTATGTTTATCTTTCCCCTATGTTTTCCCATGCCCTAGCTATATATGTTCATGCTTAGGGTGGTTTGGTTGTTCAAATCTTTGTTGTTTTTATGCAATTTTGATTATCCTTTTATCTTTTTAGTCATCAGAGTTTGAAAACCCACTAGTTTATCAAATTGATGGGGCAATGTTTTTTAACATTATTGCATATTAATTTCCTTCCAAGCTATATGTAGAGGCTCGATGATTTTTTCTAACTTTACATACTCAATTTATTCCCTCTTTTCCAAGTTCTTAAGATGTATAAGCGGGGAAAATCAATGCTTCTATATCAATAGACTTTCTTAAAGTGAAACGATGATAAAATGTATTGCTCGAGCATGTTGTTCCCCTTGAATATGTAACAACACTGAAAAATAGCGCCTTTACATGTGTTTTACTCACCAAGTATTAGATGCATAGGTGGTGAAATTTATTGCCTATGCATAGAAGTTACTCCCTAAGTTGTTGAAGCACTAAAATTTACTGCTTATGCACAAAGTACTCCCAAAACATTTCAAAGTCATGTTTGAGTGGAAATTTTTAGTGCTAGTATATAAAATGAAGTTCCCCCAAAATGTAAGGGTGTTGAATTTCAACGCTTGTACACAAAATCCTAATTTTTTCACTAACTCTCTGAAACCTCCAAAATTGCATTTTGAACTCTGTTTGTCTACATTCGCTCAAATTTTCACACTCTGTTGCTCATATCTACTCACTCCAAAGTACTCACTTGGCTTTCTACATTTCATCACTTCCATAATGCTTATTCTTCTGATATTGGAAAAATACTCTGTTTCTTTGCAATTGCACTCCATCTCCTTTCAAACAATCATCCAAGGTATTCATTGTAAGATATCAGTGGTCTCTTGGTACACTTAATGACAACTGAAGAGTCACCTTCATCAAGAAAGAAAGAAAAAATGAAATACAAATATCAATGTGTCTATCCACCTATAGTAGTCACATCTAAGATTGATGAGATCAAGGATATAGAAATTGGACATCTTGATATGAATGAATTTGTTAAAAGAATAGAGAAGCAACCCATGGAAAATGATTTGGAGGCCATTTTTCACAGTAATCTGCATTGGGTAGCCTCATTCCCAGTAGCATCTTATTGCCTAGAATTTGTGTTGCAAGTTGCCTCACACTACATCCAAGATGACAAAAGTGTTAAGATGCCTTAGGATAGATAATGATGAGGTTGGATGTCAATTTCTTAGATGTGGTTTCCCAAGTCCCAACCATGGAGAAATATATAGATATGACTATTCAACATGCCTAGGAGGCTTATGATAAAAATAAAAATGAAGCCAAGCAATTGATCAATGTGAAATGGTTGAAGACCCCAAGGCCTAGCATTTTGATATGGCCTAAAATCCTTCCTCGTAGTGATTTTAAAGAGGAAGTGTGTGATATGATCACTCTTCTAAGTAGAGTAAAAGGATTGCCAACTTCATCAACTTTTCAAGAATGGATGTATGAGTACATTAGGATAATTAAGAAAAAGAAGAGGTGCATTTATTGTGGTTCCCAAATCAGCGATGAAATCCATGAACAACTCATCAACGTGCACTCTAATTTGAAGTTATATACATGAATTCATACCTGGTGTACTCTACAACAGCCATGAGGAAATATTTGAGTCCAACAATAGAAGGATATAGGATATATGTACTGATATGCAAATACTACCCCCAAATCATCCTTAGAGGTAGCATCAAACACTTTAGAAGAGTAATTGATGCTTCCTTTGCACCTTTGCTATGTATGTTTGATCCACCCTTGGGGAAGAAAAGGATCTCTAATGAAACATGGAAGGTTGTGAATAAATGTAGGTGTATCTCCTTGCAATTTCCCACCTTGACATACCTAAGTGTAGGTTGCTACATGGGGTATCCCTATATGTTACTGAGGTATCCTTTAGACAAGTGGGTGTTAATGGAAATTTGTACATAGGTAGTCTCAGTGCATAATGAACATCAGGAAATTCATAAGCCAAGTATTAAGTTTCCAATAACCATTGGAAGATATTCAATTCAAACAGTGCCCAAGGCCAAAGTTGTAGCATCTGAGATGAAAATCATGACTCTAAGGCCTTCCAGATATATAAATGATTTTGATTATAGAGGGATGAAGAGAAAAATCAAAAATAGTCATAGGCATGTTTATCATTTTGAAAATATTTGGGAAGATTGCAGGGATGAAGAGGATATTAGGGAGATGGTTTATTATAGGCTTACAAAAGAACAAATCTTAGAGCTTGTCTTGGAAAACCTTCCGAAGAACTTCAAAGATCTTGGTGATGTTCTAAATGCTACTTATGATGACAAAGAGATAACAAGCAAACCCTTTCCTCTTATCCAATGGTCTCAAAAAAGAGAATACTTCCATCTAGAAGAGACTTAATCACATTTTGAGTAATACTAGTGAATTGTTGCAAAGGAAAGGAATTTAGTTGAAGCCTTTCAAGATGGATTTTAAGAGTGAAATATATGAAGGAGAAGCCAGCAGAAAACAAGAGATTAGGGCCAAAAAAAAGGCAAGTGTTTCTCCCTCTTCCTCACATAGGGGACATAAAATTACATTCACTTGTGGGAAGAATACAACACAAACTATTGAAGAGGAAGAAACTATTGAAGATGAGTAACTAGAAAGAGAAGAGCAACATGAAGATGAAGAATTGAATGAGGAAGAAGGGAATGAAGAAGATGAAGAGGATGATCAATTAGAGGGAGAATGAGAAGATGAGGAAAGTGAACAGGAAGAGGAAAGGAATGATGATAAAATGCAGAAATCTCCAAACAAGAATGTCACTCAAAGTCCTTCGCATACATCATCCCCTATAGGTACCACAACACCTCACACTCCTCCTATTCATACCTCTTCTCCACCTCCTCTTCCAATTTTACCTCCACCTTCAACAATTATAGATACATTTAAAGTGACAATACGTCCCATAGTCCATTCAATTCATTCTACTCCTTCCATAGGGTGGGCATGTGCAGGATCATCAAGGAAAAAATAGGCGCTTAAGTGGCAAAAAATTCAAAAAAATCAAAGTTAGGCAACTTGACGTAAAAATTTGAATAAGTTATCTATATTATTTCAAAAATATGTAAGAATAAAATCTGAAGCAAATTGAATTTAATTTCTAAACTACTAGGTATGTTTTAAAAAAAAAACTATTTGGTGAAAATTTGAAATTTCAATGCAGTAGTACTTAAATGTCAGGGAAAATGTAAGAAGTAGGTGTCTGTCTGACCACCCTAACCACAATAAAATGATAATATATTTTTATAGTGTTTTAGATATAAGTAGAGGACTCATGTCCTAATTTGATGCATATTTTTTTGTATTTTTTTTTCAAGTAAATAATTAATTATGAATTTTTTATTACAACTTTAAAAAAATATAAAAACTCATATGTCTGACCACCTTAACTTGGTCAAAACTTCATGAAATTCAATTTTTTTTTAATCCTATAGTATGCAAAGCATAAAATGTGATGCATGTTTTGGATTTAGAAAATGTGATACCATTTGAAATCTATAGATGTCTTTCAATCAACCTATCAATTAGGACTTTAGTCGTAATTCAAATAGAAAATGAATAATAATAATTTATTAAATTCAAAGTAAAGCATAATTTATATTGGTGGAAAGTTGAGAATATCCTTTAAAAACCCTTTCCATTTCATCAATTTTGGGTTAAAAAAAAGGTCGTCATCCACATACCCATCATATTGCCACTTTTTGGCCCATCATGATCCTGCACATACCCGGGTTAGTTTTGTAGAGTATTGATGTTACCTTTAGTTCACTGTCATCTATTCCAAATTTGTCATCTCCATCATTTGGCATATCTTCACAAGCTGAATTCGATTGATTCATGAATGAATCATTGCTAGATACATTAAATTTGTAGATTTTAGGAGAAATGATGACTGAGATAACACCAATTGTAACTACCACATTTGTTCCATAGATACTGGTGTAACTTAGGAATTAGCAGCAGGGCACGAAGGTGATGTTTCTTTCCTTCCTCCATGGTTGGCTTTATAGGAATCCAAATGGAAAAAACAAGTGGTCTCTCCCGATGAGATGGATCTTGAGGAGTTGGTTGCAAAAAGCCAAAGGGGAAGAAGACACCAAAAGTTCACTCAAGATTGCATATGGAAAAATTAGGGTACAAGTATGTGGACATAGCAACATCACCTCAAGGTAGAATCCATGAATAAATAAACATGGAGGACTACACGATCACAAGGGCTGAGCTTGGGATGACCACACATGCAAGTGCCAAGGATGATGCTCAAGCATTTTTTACTACTTTGATGGTAAAGTCTGATAAATTGAAAGAAACTAAAGGCATGGATAAGGAAGAAGATGAGCATTATGATTTTGTGTTAAGGAGAATCACAAAATATTTAGACAATGTGCAACCTGTTGTAATGAGAATTGAGGAACTCATGGTTCAAAAAGTTGAGAAATATTACTCTAAAGGAAAAATCATATATGAAATTGTTAATAGAATAATCGAACAAGGTTCACAATACATGACTATTGTAGTGGAGGGAATTTCCTAGATATGTAAGATGATTCTAGAGATGGAAAAAATAATGCATACACTTTTTGTTGAGAAGAAGGAAATGGAGAAAAATTTTCAATCTTGGTTGCAGTTGAAGAAGATAAAATTGGCTAAGTTAGTGAAAGTTGGGATTCTTCTCGACAAGGAAAAGTATGTGGAAATTAATGAATCTATCAAGAATCACATACAAGTCATCAATACTCTAATCAAAGATGTACAAAAGGTGCAAGAGGATGTTGAAGGACATTGTGTTGTCATGGTGAACAAAATTGAAGAGTTTCTAGGGAGACATCTTGATGATGACCACACATTCCTTCTGACAAGTGATATTATCCAAGTTTTCAAGGAAGCTTCGAAAACAAGTGGAAGATGAAGCATTCTCGTTGGCTTCAATGGATACTTTTTGAAATATACAATTGACCTTGGACAATCTCAAAATCATCTAGATAGATGTAAAAAGGTTTTTTTTGCTACAAAGAAGTCCATCAGAAAGGTTCACACTATTATTGATTATAGTTTTGGACCAGACGAGACAATAATGTAGGAAATTTTGAAGAAATATGATTAATTCCAAGCACAAAGAAATGAACCATAAATCTTTTTACATTTCCAAAGATAGTTAGATTCCATGCTTTTATCATGCTTTATGTAAATAGGTGTCATAATTTTCACATGTCTCATGCAATTACATGTAAAAATAGAGATGTCCTCCTACAATCATGGATGCCATGTTTGAATAAGTCAATAGTTAGTTAGGGTTTTTCCTAGAGTAGCTCATAGCTCTGACCTATAAATATGAGAGTTGTAGTGTATTATTTACCTTTTTCCTACAATCATCTGTAAGCCTTCCAAATGTTTTCATATCTTTATTATACTAGTACTCCTAGACTATGCTTTGACAAGTTAGAAGTATTAGAAATTACTACTTAGGTTTATTTAAATTTGTATCGTGCCAATAAATAAAAAAATATGGAACATTGTAAATATATTCTCTGAAAGAAGAGAGAATCATGAATGTAACAAATTCCCATATGATTAGTTTAGTGTACATATTGTAAATTTTAGAGTAGTTTACGTTCAATTCTGGTAAGTAGTAAGAAGGGTGCCTCCTCTTTCTAAGAGGAGAGATTTTATCTCACAATAGTTGTGGTTGGAATTCAAGTTTTGCAATCTGTAAAATTGATTATAGAATTTTCACCCAACACTAACCTAGAAACCCTAATAGGGAATCATTCGCTAGGTGGTGAATGGGTCTTGGTAGGGTCTACCATAGGGAAAAATTTTAGAAACCCCCCTCGGAAAAGGTGCAAAATCCTGGCGAATCTTGTATACTTCCCAATAAAAATATTAATTTTAGTGGTGAATTTTTTCATTTTTCGTGAAAAAAATATTGTCCATTGATGAATATTTTCTAATCATTAGAAGTTTGTGGAAAATCCTAGCAAAATGAAAAAAATTTAAAACCACTAAATTTTTTTCATTGGTGATTAAAATCTATTTTCAAACCATCAAAATATTTCAATTGGCGAATTAAACCTATTTTCAAACCAGAAAAAATAATTTTGTTGGTGATTATAACTTTTTTTCAAACAAAAAAATAAAATTCATTGGCGAATTAAACATATTTTCAAATGATTAAGAAAAAAACATTGGCGAATTAAGCATAATATCAAATTAATAAAAAAAATGCAATGGTGAAGTGTTAGTGCAAATCAATCTAACCACAATCATTTGATGAATTGTTAATCTAACTTCGCTATTCGTGGGCCAAGAGGTAATAATTTTTCAAACTCCACATGTACCGATCTTAATTACCCATCAATCCTCTAGTCATGTCCACTTGCTAAAATTTGTTTGCAATCTTCACTTCATAAATGTACCATCCTTGCCACCTTTCCTATCTTAATTTAGTAAAGTCGAGGGTTTGGTGCTTTTCCTAACCTTAGTTGCAAGTCTCTCTTGGTCATCTTTGTAGTCGGTGGGTCAGGGGTTTTGAAAACTTTGAAACTTCAGACTTTGGTTCTAAGGTTCCAAGTTTCAGTGACCATGTGACATTATTGACCATGACCATTTGATGAATTTTCAATGGATGGCTATAGTTGCATTCTAGAAGTATATCTCTCAAGGACTAGATTTGTGAATTGAAACCTTTGAAATTACACTAGAACTGTTAGATGTAGACACATGGGGAGATCAAGGCTCATCATCATGGTAATGAACCCAATGGGTTTGATTTTGGTGATGAGCGATAGAAGAGCTTAAGGGGCAGAAATATACACATGCATAAAGTTTGTTTCAAAAGAGGGACCACCTACAAAGAACGTAGGACCAAGGCTTAAAAACTTAAGAACATTTTACACAAATGATGTAAAGGAAAATCAATATAACCATGACCATTTGATGAATTTTTGATGGAAAACTATAGTTGCATTCTGAAAGTAAATCTCTAAAGTAGTAGACCTATGAATTGAAACCTCTGGAATAACACTAGAACCATTAGATGCAGACGCATGGTGAGATCAAGGCTCATTTCTCCCTTTTCAATACTTTGACGTACTACATTTCATTTAATTGAATTTCTCAATCTTTTGAACATCTGAAGCAATTGATTGGAAAACTCATAGCTTTAATGAAACAAGATTTGTAATGATTTCATATCGTTTGAGTGGCACTAGTAGTGCTGACTGGAGTTTGGTGATTTTGACAACTTGTCAGATTGAGGTACAATTTGCATGTAGCCAGAGGTCAATCAAATTAAAAAATTTAATTGTACATGTAAAGCTTAAGATACATGAATCAACTAAGTTTGTTTTTTGATTTGTGCAAATCATGCTGGTAGTGGCACTAGTGGCCCATAAATTATTAAATAGGGTTAGTGATAGTGGATAGTATCATAAGAGTTTTCATCTTTTTGGGTTAATAAGGATTCAGGAAGAAGATGTTGTGGTATTAGTGGGGATACTATAAATTCTCCTACCTCTAGTTATGTAGTTATAGAGTAAAAGACCAATTTCCTTCAAGTTCAAAATGGGTGGAATTGGAAAGAAGTTGATTTGGTTCACCTAACTTCTCAGACAGGTTTTGAACTAGGATGACGAGCTCTGATGGACATAAGTGCTATCCTAATGCATGGAGACAGTAGGTAGAAGATGGGAGAAATTTTACTACCTCTCATCTTCTACATGACTTTGGTTCTCAAAGGGGATAAGCACATTTTGTATCTTCACAACTCCCATTTCCCAAGCATGGTTTTCTAGGTGAGTTCCTTGTGTTTATTTTTAGTGCCACATTTATACTACATTCTCACCAGCAAATTTTTTGAAATCATGCATTTATTTTTAGTGTCACATTTGTATTACATTGTCACTGACATAACCTTGGAAATTGCAATCAATTTGTAATCCATTGTCATGAGCAACAACTTGGAATAAATTATGTCTATTTAAAGTGGCTTACATTATTTATACAAAACAAGAGCTTGCTTGCTCTACAACTACTCATCTTTAAAAATATATGTAATAATGTGACATTGTAATTCAGTTGTAATAAAATAAATGGTTGTGTTGTGTTAATATTTCTTATAAATTTACAATAAAGAGTTATTTTCTGAGTTCAGTGTCTATGAATCTATTCAAATCAGGTCTTTTTCCTTTGAGAAATTAAGTATTATCTATTTATGAAATAATTGCATGCAGATTTAAAAGTAAAACATAAAGCAATACAAATGAAAAAATAAAGTTGCCATCAAATGGACAAAAAAACATTATAAACACTAAAAGTTATCACTCTTGTTAGGGTTTACCAAAATTTTATTGATTTCTAATTTGTCGTTGACCTTCTCCCCTTGTTCTTGATATCACTATTCATTTTATTAAGTCCTTTGCAACATTAAGTTACTGACACCTTGGCTTTGATGTCAATCCTAGTGCATTAAAGTTTAAAACAACTTAAAAACACATGTTTATTATTTATATCATAATTCATAAATTACTCAATCGTTCAATGAACATTTGATGTATGGTTGTAGTTGTATTCCAAAATGAAATGCATAGAGGGCTAGTCTTGTGAACTTAAAACTCTGGAATTACCCTTTAACCGTTTGATTTACAATGATCAACAATTTAGAATTTGCTGCCAATGCAAGAGTAAATGGCTAGCAAAACAAAATTTGTAGTGATTTCATATCATTTGAACTTTGAGTGGGGATAATGATTTTGATAAATGATAGCTTGTTAGCTTGAGGTACATTTTGCATGTAGCAAGGCTATCAGAGTCCAAACGTCAATGAAATTAAAAATTTAAATAAATGTAAGGCTTAAGTTACACTAATCGATTAAAATTTAAGTATTTTTTTGGTTTGCATGAATCGTGATTATGAATCATGATTATACCTAACCTCACACATGACATGTGTGAGGTGTACACAGGGACCAGGATGGTAGTGGCACTATTGGTGGCATTATTTTCCATAAATAAGGATAGTGAGCACAACTAAAAATTGAAATCATTCATTGAAGGCTAAAGGCTTTACTATTGAGTGCAATGTTCAAATTGTCATAAGGGTTTTCATTTTGTAGGGTTAATAAGGAATAGGATTCAAGAAGAAGAAGATGTGGAATTATTAGGGACACTCTAAATTCTCCTGCCTGTAGTTATGTAGTTACAGAGTAAAAGACCAATTTCCTTCAAGCTTATAATGGGTGGAATTGGAAAGAAGTTGATTTTGTTCACCTGACTTCTCAAACAGGTTTTGAGCTAGGATGAGGAGCTCTAATGGAGATAAGTGCTCTCCTAGTGCATGGATGCTGCAAGTAGAAGATTGGAGTAGTTTTACAACCCCTCATCTTCTACATGACTTTGATTTTCCAAGGGGAGAAGTAGATTTTGTATCTTCATAGCTCCCATTTCCCTGGTTTGAATAGCCCACCTTTCCCCATGCATTTATTTTCAAACACCATGGCTGATCTTGAAAGTCCCATGCATTTGTTTTCAGAGTGCATGGTTGACCCAACAAGTCCCATTTATTTTCAAATACACATGTATTACATTTACGTTTTCACTAGCGGTCCAACAGAAGTTTGGCACTTGCGCTTACATTTGTATTTGTACTATGTAATAATGTGACATTGTAATTCAATTGTAATAAAATAAATGGTTGTGCTATTAATTTGACATTGTAATTCCTTTTATTAAATCCTTTGCAACGTTAAGTATTACTGTGCTATTAATGGTTGTGCTATTAATGTGACATTGTAATTCCTTTTATTACAAGTTGTCCTTTACAACATTAAGCATTACTATGCTATTAATGGTTGTGCTATTAATGTGACATTGTAATTCACTTTATAAAGGCCTTGATGTCAATCTGAGTGCATTAATTGTTAAAAATAAAAAAAAACTTTAAAACACATGTTTATTATTAATATCATAAATTACTCAACCATTTAATGAACATTTGATGTATGGTTGTAGAATCAAAATAAGGGAGCAAAGAAAGCTTAGTCTCTAGTCCTTTGAGTTTTATAACAATGTGACATCTTGCATTGTTGCAGATTCCCCGATTTGGTTCACTTTGTTGAGTAACTTAAGTTCATGCATATGTAACCTTTGAGTTACAGTGTGTGGATTTAGTCGGTGTGTCGGAGGTTTCAAAAAATTTGAAACTTCAGACTTTGGTTTTGAGGTTCCCAATTTCAGTGACCACATGACATGATGGACTTATCTTGGCTTTCAAAGGTGTCATCATCTGAAATCTCATTGAATGGTATGTACTAAATAAACTTGAGTTGTCGTTTCAAGAATTTCCAAAAGCATGCATGTTTAAAGGCTCTCTTTTCAAGGAATGAAATTGAATTCCAAATTTAAAGCACATCCTATAAAAAATAATAGCATAAGTGGCTGGAAAAGTTTTACTCAGACATTTAGCCTGCATTCTCGTTCTTTGCCAAGGCTAGTGCTTCTCAAGTGCAAATATTCTTTTCACTCAGACTTTTAGCCTACATTCTCATTCTTTTCCAATGCTAGTACTTCTCAAAGTTTCATGTGTAAACATTCATTCTCCATGAATTTGTGCTCATGCAGAGTGAACATTGGGTGGGTGTAAGGGATATGACGCTCAGACCTTTTAAGTTAGACAAATTTTTGGCGTGTTTGGAGAGGGATGACAAGTCTAAGCTGGATATAAAACTCTTAGAAAGTGGGCTAGATCACATTGGATGGTTTCAAGAAGCTAGGTTGAGTGTGGACTTGATAAGTGCATGTATGAGAAGGTACATTCCATAGACACAAGAAATGAAAGCTGTGGATGGAATTATAATTGTAGAAATTTCTCCTTAAGTTGTTTCCCACATGTAGGAGATTCTAGAAAGGGAACTTATAGAAGACTATCTATCATAGTGGTAGGTAAATTTTTCAAAATGAATAATGACTGGTGTAAGAACTCCATGGCCAAAACCTGGTTGAAGTCTTGAAAGAAAGGTAAGTCGCAACTGCCAAGTAAATTGAAAAGATTGCATTTTTAGGGAGAAATTGCTAATGCTATTGCTTTATTGCACCATGTTGTTGGGAATGCACAAGTTGAGTTATTTTAGGATTGGATGTGTCAGTTTATCTTGATAGTTTGTGATGAGATCATTTTCATTGACTGGGCTGAAGTTATTTACTTCCATTTGAATGAGAAATTAATTAGTTTCCATAAGACTGTGACTTTTTGTATGTGTTCTTGCCTGGCATACATTGTAGGTAGTTAGAGGTCCTTTTGGCCTAGGTTGGAGCCACAAGGAACCCTAGATTTTGATTTGCATGTGTATAAATTCTTTCCTTAGTTCACTAAACAAATTGGAATGGGTGATTTTTGTCGTGTTAATGATGCATTTTTAACAGAGGTCATGAGGAAGCTGGATGGAAATCCAGAAATGTGCTTTTCCCTTGAATCAATTTCTCTTGTATCAAAATTTGGGAGTTTTTATATCAAGTTTGATAATTTTTCCTATCTGAGAATAGGGTGTTTTGAGAAAGCCCCATTTAAATTACCTTTGTATCTTGAAGATTTACTAATATTTTTGGAAGTTTGTCGACAAATGGCCTTGGTTAATATTAAGTATACGAACATGGGAAACGAGGGTATGTCTTCCCATTGGATACCCCTTCTTTTGTGTGCAAAACAAACCGAATGGCTAGGGGATTTGAAGGAATTCTCAAAGAATATAACCTCTAGAATTTGTCTATGAGAGCTAATTTTGATAATAAGGGATTTGTGAAGTAAAATCTCTATGGAGGGAGCTTAGATTGACATCACCCATCTATTGAAGATTTCTGGGAAGATTGTATCAATGAGAATGAAGTTTTGATAAGAGATTATGTGAGGCTAACAGTAAAACAGATACAGGCTTTCGGTCTATCATTTCAAATTCCTAAAAATTTAGCCAAGGATTCAACAATCATAGATCCTACATATGAAAAATTTCTTGATAAACCCCACCCTAGGGTTGATTGGAGCCAAAGTGAAATTCTAGATATGAGGGTGTGTGCCACCCCAGTGCTTAAAATAACCCAGGATTGGTTGGATGGGAAATGGTGATAAGTTTCTAGTTCTACTCAAGAGCCTAAGTCATCACAAAAGAATGAACAGGGGGTTTATGCAAGCATCTGGTGCAAGTGTATCATTGGGGAAACCCTCTGTGAGCTCCTCTAGTGAAAATTCTCAGTTAGGAGGTGATGGTGATAGGCCAAAAAAATAGTCAAGTTGAAGAGCATTTGTGAACAAGATAATGTACTTTCTCCTACCACTAAGAAGAAGACCAATCAAGAAAAAATTGTGGCTGTAGATTCTGAAGCTATCTTTAAATAGATTGCTGAAGATAATATCTTTCCTCCTTTGTCTGAATTTCCCTCTTCTCTACCTCTGGTTGATAATCCACCTATCACTCCTAATGCTCCTAAAGAAAATATTAGTGGAAATGAAGATTCTAGTCTGGTAGTAGCCCCCCCAGTATGGCTAAAAAAAGTAGTGGAGAAGAAGAGAAAGCATATTCCTACAATGACAGTTGGAGTGGATATAGTTTCAAAGTTACTTCAAATCTCTTCAAAACCTAAGAAAGCCAGGAGGATGTCAAGGATGGTGACTGATGCTACTTCTAGAAATCAAATGTTAGAAATTGTTGAGCCTATGAAGGGTTTAAATGAAGATGAAATAATAGAGGAAAACTACAAAGACACATGTTGATATGGGGCCTCCAAAACTAGAAGGTGATGTGTACCATGCCAATTATTCAGTCAATACCTTGATTAAAAGAGTGAAAGAACATAGGAAAGAAAATGTAAAACTGGAATCTCAAGTCCTTACATTGAGTAACTTTATTTCTTCCATGGCCACTCCTACATCTAATGAAGCCTCAACTTCTTAGGTAGAGGGCATCGATGGGCTCACCATAGAGTAAATTAAAATGAATTTGAGCTATTCTAGAGCTTCTTGTGAGGGGATCGATAAAATATCTCAAGAGGCTATCTTCTTTCTGAATACATTTTTGCTCTTTTACACTTGAGTTGTTAACAAGAGGGAGTTAGTAACAGAACTTCAGCAACTCAGAAAAGATCAAACTAGTCTCTATGTGCTTTCGCAAGAAATGAAATAATTGAGCTCTATGGATCCGAAGATATTAATTGGTGAGAAAATTGTGAATAATCCTCAGGAGCTAGACCCTTCCTGGTCTATTTCATTGGAATGAAAATTGAATATGTATGATAATCTAGTGAAGGAAATTAATAATACACTTTATCAATATTATGAAATTTTTGTGGAAGTTAAAGAATATTATCATATTCTTGGAGTCAAAATTACTAATGAGTTTGATGAAAACATTCAAGATATAATAGACATCTCTCTGAAGTTTAGAGAGATATTCAAGAAAGAAATAGTTGATCCTACTACAATGACATGGGAGTCCTTCTTTAAACTCAATGGAATGGAGATCCACCTGAAGAATTATAAATGTGGGGAAGAGAGAATGTCTCATATGTTGGTTGATTCTAAAAATTATTTGGTCACATGGAGAACCAAGGTACAGATTACTACAACTCTAGGAAGCAAAAACATCACTACAATTGTCACCAAGTACCAGGAATATAGGCAAAGAGTAAAGGCATAGGAGGCGTTACTAAAGGAGAAGGAGGCAAAAATAATTCAAAGAGAAAAGGAGTTGATGCTGGGAGTGGGACTGTTGTTCAGTTTTTAGTTTTTATGTTATTTTCTTTAATTTGGCTACGTTGATACTTCAAAGACTTTTTATTTTAATTTCTAAAACAATTGTCTTCAAGAAACCATTATCAAGACAAAAAAACCTCTATATTTGCCAGTGGATTGTCTATTAGTGGAATGATAGATATTTGGATAGTTTCATTGTTGTGGAGTGTTTATCTGTGCAAAAATATTTTATGGTGATGGATGCATAAGGATTTTTTAGTATAATTTAGGTGATTTGGTAGTTTAAGCTTTTATTGTTTAAGTTGGGTGGATGCCTTTATAAGTTATTTATGTTGAACTGTTAACTTTTTTTAGCTTATAACTTATAAGTTATGGATGTTGAACTATTAGCTTCTATTCAAGGAATGGATTGGTAATATTCCTTTTAGTTATTTGTCAAATATTGTGTGAATAGAAATGCAATAGGAATTTATAAGTAGTGTGATAAGTGTTGTTCTTTAAAAATGATGCAGAATCACATATCAAATTCAATACCAAGGAATACAATATATATTTTTTTGGCTTTTCCTAACCTTAGTCTCTAGTCCTTGAAGTTTTATAACCTTGTCGTGGACTTCTAATATTTCATAACTTATCAATTCCCGAACTTGGTTGATGGTTCACTTTGTTGAGTTGCAAGTCTTTCTTGGTCATCTTTCTGCTTGGTGGGTCAGAGGTTTTGAAAACTTCAAAACTTCAAAGTTTGGTTCTAAGGTTCACTTTGTTGAAGCAAGAATGGAAAAGAGATAAAGAAAAAATATTATTATAACTAATAACACTATGAGGAAATGATCACTCATCTTTTAAGTCTATGTTTTCGGCTTTCGCTGACTTCTGCATTGAGAAATAAAACCTTAGAACTGAACAAAATGTGTAAGAATAAATGACACTTTCAATTTTATTTATATGAATCCATGATTCCATGTTTGGAAAATTCCGTGAGATTCTTAAATGGTATATTAAAAATTTGGTGAATCTTGCGTGCTTATACAACAATACGTTGTAATTTTCAAGTTGAAATGTGTCCTCAAATGTAATTATTTTTTAATGTTGTTGGCAAAATAGGTCCTCATGAGCAACTATTTATAAATTTTAATTGGTGAAATGGGTCTTCACAAGAAACTATGTGTAAATTTTAATTGGCAAAATGAATCCTGATACAATGTTGTTTTAATAGTATTGGCAAATATGTAGGTGTTTCATTAAATGCTTTTAGGATTCCAAGTAAAAATATTAGTCATTCCAATTGAAATGCGTATTTTGAAAATGGAGAATTTGTTGCTTAAATATGCCTCATAAAAAACTCATTGGTGAATGGACATGCATTGGACCTATAGTTCGTAAAATTCAAGTGATTTGGACACCATGTTGGGTGTGAGAAATTCACCACTAAAGTTTGCACTGGTCTACCAAAAATCTCTAAATCTAATCTTGAAGTTCTAGACTTGAAATTATTTCCTATAAGTTGAAATCCTTGCTTTCAGATCTGGATCTGCTAATAATTTTTAAAATAAATTTTGATATTTGTTGGTGGATAGGTATTTTCCTCAATAAAACCCCAAGTTTGGTAATTAAACCTTGATGATGTATAGAAATTTGAAACATGAAATGTGTGTGCAATCCTAACCTTAAGTGTGTCTAAGATTAAGATCTCTATTAATGCCAAAAAACCTTACTCAATTGTGTTAGAATAGGATCATAGAATGAAACATGAACAATGCAAAGGACCTGCTTTAGGAGATCCCAAATCCCTTAATAAGTCACAAATCTTATTAGACTTCTCTTTAGGCTAAAAATAGAATGATAATAGAAGATGGAATCACTTAGAAAAAAAGTGATTAGGCCTGGTTGTATGTCTTGTGCACCTCCAAAAACCTAGAATCCATAATGATTCTCCACATGCATCTATCATCACTTCTTCAATAATGCTTGATCTTTGACAACAAAATGAGCTTGAAGACCTACACAAACACTTTAATGCTACTCCAATACTTCACTCTTTCTTTCTCCTTGGATGTGAATGCTTGCTATTAGGACTTAAAATCTTGAAAATCTAGTTGAAACATAGTAAAATTACCTTGTATTTATATTTAACTTAAGATTAAATCTTGAAATTCAAATATCACATGGTAACATCAAATATAGGACTTGAAATCATTAAAATCCCACCAAAAATATATCCAAAAGAGGGGTCCTATATATAAGTGATGACCTATTGGCCATGTGGTGAATGGAACCTAGCACACTTAGCTAGGAGACACTTTGGGGGATGTTATAGATTATGTTAAAATACGGTCCTAAGACCTAGAGAAGACCCACTCACCAAGTGGTGAATGGGTCCTAGGTCACTAACCTAGGACACACTTTTCATAAAATTAAGTGTTGTGTAATACCATCTATGAATGTTTGATTTTATCTCTCGAAATCTATGATTAACTAGGTTTGGATTTGAGTTAAAGGGCCCAATTAAGGAAAAATTGACCTCAATTAATTAATAAAGCTCTAGATTAGTGTGAAAGTGTAAATATACACTTTACAACACCTTAAATAAGGCACACTTAAATCCATTTTTTTATTAATTACTTCCCAAATTAAGTGTGAAAAAGGGATAATTTTTCTAACACTATATTTAGCCCCCACTTTAGCATCCATATGATACTACACACATATGCAAGCTAAAGGAAATGATACATCTATAAAAAGGATACTCAAATGGATTCATTATGCAGAATGAAGCCCCCACTATAGTTACCTACAAAACCACAATGTTAAGGACTACATCCTACAACATAGATTTGTTAATCACTCAAAAATGCTCTAATGAAACTTCTCCAGAGAATTGAAATTGAGGGTAGATGTATGCCCCCTGATTGTGCTTGCTTTATAGAGGTGGAATCAAGGTGAATACAAAACCACATTGAATTACTTGTCATATCATAGGGTATTTCCAAGTCCTATACCACATAATGATGAGACTAGAAGTGAAATTATGAATCTAATGCAACAAATGACATCGAAAACAAAGTTGTCTAGCCCCCAATATGCTAATTTGAATAAGATGCCCTTAAACTGAAGTATGCTTTATTTACTAGGGTTTACTATATACTTAATGAAAATGAAACTTTTTACTATTTATTTGACATTTACCTTTTTTGCAAATTACTTTGGCACAGAGTGATTTATGATGCCAAGAAAATAGACCTACAAGCCCCCTAGATTGGATGTTTTCCATGCTGAGGAGGTAGGAGGTACACTTCAATAGATGGTGAGTGGATTCAACTCTACTTTTTCATCATTTTCATGTATTTATTGTATTTTTCTATGTATTTAAAGTAATTTTAGGACCTTGGAAAAGATTGGTGCAAAGCATCCATCTTTATCACAAAGCATCCATTGTTGGCATAAAGTGTCCCACCTTGGTACACAGTGTTCCACTCTGGTATAAAGCGTCCAGAATTGTCCAAAGTGTCCAAGACCCCAATCCAAAAGTGGCACATGTGTCCAAATTGGCCTTAAAAGTGTCTTAGAACAACCCTAGGGTTATTTAATTGATTAATTTAGGATTGATTTTGTGGATTTTATTATTTTAGATTCCTCCTCAAGCCTGATAGTACCTTGGAGGGAAACAATTTTGTTTCCTTTGAGAGTCGATCTCACAACTATTAGAGGAGGAGATTAGCCTTCTATAGGATGTACGATTCTTTTGGGTGTACCTCCAGCCATCTATGAGGTACAAATATTTTATGCTTATGGCCCTATTAGAGATATGGGACTTTGACACACATACCTTGTATCTTCCTATAGGTGAGATGACTATCACTCTAGAGGACATACACTGCATCCTACAGATTCTTGTCTAAGCATCAAGTGTAAACTTAGTGGAGGAGTGATATTTTAGATAGATGTGAGATTATATTCTCTATTTTCTAGAGTAGCCCATCCAATGATCAATCATCAATCCACACATTGATCTTAGACGGCTTGTACAGGTGGAGTCACCACTTTTGCAAAGGATTTGGATCACTACCATAGTGCTCACATTAGTACCAGATGGTCGAGAGGCACACTTAGATGGTGGACTTGTAAATATTATCAAGGACATGAAGAAGCACAAGATCATTTACGCATGGGTTTGTAGCATGCTCACACATCTATACTATGATTTAGGGTAGTTTATTTACCAAGAGCTTGACAACATTGTACATTGTACACTCTTGTAGTTATGTTGCTTCAAGCACATCACATGTACTGGGCCAACAAAATTTCTGACCATAGTAGCCATGGGTTACCCATCGGCCTTCACTTATGCATTGAGGAGACCATGGCAAGAGGAATATTTACTACACTAGTGCATTTGATTTGATCGACTAGATGAGGATGATATATGCTAGAGACCATATCTCAGGATTCCCTAGTGGGCAGATGAAAGGCATGAGCTAATCAATTATTATTAGGATTGATTTCTTTTAGGTAGACATAATTACATAGTGAGACCATTCTACTATGATCATGCCATCCATCAGTTTGGGCATGTTCAAGCAACACTATGGGCTAGACCAATGTATGGACGATCAACACATAGTGCTCCTAGACTTAGAGATAGTCGTCAACTTACTATTAAGGATGTATACATTAGTGATTTGGAGGATGAGGGCCATGATGTGCCCCTAGTCTCTGAGGATGATGATGTAGGAACTACTCAGGCCTACGATGAGTGGTGGGTTGTAGCACAACTAGCTCCTATCTTTCCTATTCACTAGCATGCAAGTCACACCAGACCTCTTCCAAGTTATAGAGAGGATAGGGATGATGAGGAGGTAGATATAGATACATATGATGATGACACTATGCCCACCATATTTCTAGGTTCATATAAGGATGAGGAGTAGGAGGAGGAGTCCCAATATATGAGTGAGGATGCTAATGAGATAGAGGAGGACCCAATTTACTTGATAGAAGAGACACTCCCCTACTAGAGTCACTAGATCATAGGTGGTAGCCACATCAAAGATCCACACTCACAGTTGTGTGGAGGTGAGCAGTAGCTAGCCATACACACCTCCCTCATAGAGGGGTACCACCATTGTAGAGTTATACCCTAATTAGTGAATGAGAGATCTAGATGATGATTTGATAGTTATGATTTAGTTACACTCTTTTAATTATGGATAGGATTTATATATATGATGATGTGTACTAATATTCCTTATGTTTTCTATCTTGCAGGGTGCATTTGAGAGTGGTGTGAGCTCTATCAGCATGTTACTGTACAATGTTACCGACACTACAAATGGAGGATGATCTATCCTTAGAGTACATGCCCCCACCTTTCATGGGGCAACATACAGATCTCTTTAGGGAGTTTTTTAGATTGAGGATAACGTATGAGAGCACTACCAGATGTTTTGATGTGGCTAGACTATAGGTAGAGAGGGATTGCATTGGTCGGGAATGCGTCAAGGTACTCATATGAGAGGTTGAGGTGAGAGGAGAGGTGTGAGGCCTACAAGAAGCCATGAGGTCCTTGAGCATTACATGAGCACATACCACCATCTCTTGATGAGGGCTGCCAATAGGCACTGAGGGGTGTAGTAGTCATGGGCCCTATTAGCATTGTATTCATTTATATATGTATGTGAACTTTTGATGATATATATGATATATGAGCAATTATATTTTTATCATCTTGTGTTGAATAAATGTCAAATGTAATTTATTAAATATCTATTTCAAGAATGTTTAAAAAATATCTCCATGATTTAATGTTTATGTGATCAATTAAAAAAAATCAATTTATGTTACATGCTACATTGTGATGATGTATGTTATGCTAACTTAAATGCACCTAAGATATAATAATATTAAATGCATATAAGGATCTAAATTAGCACAACACACAATAGTTTCTATTGAATTGTATGGCAACTAAAGTAATAATTCAAAATAATTGAACAATTACCTTAGACTCTAAAACACACTATTATTGTTTTTCAAATAATGTAGCAATGCAAGATAAAATAGAAACTATCTACCTAATCTAACAACACTGCTTATTGAAAATAGAGGATGCTATACGTAATACCAACACAAATACATAAAATTGATAAGATCTTATAGGGGTGTACCATCCATTTTTCATTAATGTGTAGGCTTTGAACCCATATTTTTCTTTGATGAAATAAGGTCCTAGCCAATTAGGGCTGAATTTTCCTTTCTCATTTGGAGCATTGACATTATACTAATTTTCATATAATACCAAGTCCCCTTTATTAAATGCATAAGAGATGACATTATCATTATAACCACATTTCATTTTTTAGAATAAGCTTGGAGGTGCTCAAGAGCATTAATGCGTTGTTCATCAAGAATTTCAAGTAGATGCAACCTCTGCTCTTTAAAAGTAGTATCATCAATAATTCGGGCTTTAAGAGAAATTCACAATGAAGGGATTTCTAACTCTAAGGGAATGATCACTTTAGCACCACAAACAAGGTTATAGGGAGTGTTTTGGATAGATCTTTTAGTTCTTGTTTGATGAGCCCACAATGCATAGTTTAGTTGAGTATGCCAATCTTTGTTATGTTTACTTAGTATTTTTCAAAAAAATTGTTCAAGAGTCTTATTAGTCGATTATGCTTGTCCATTTGATTGTGGGTAATATGGTGTTGAAAAGTAATGTTGAATGTTAAATGTTTCCAAGAGTTTCTTCATTTCATTATTCTTTAACGAAGTTCCATTATCCGAAATTAATGCAAAAGGGAGACCAAACTGAGCAATAATGTGTTCCAATATGAAATGATATAGTACATCCACTATCATGGAGAAAAGAGGAATAAATTCTACCTATTTTGTAAAGTAATTATTTGTAGTAATGATAAATGAATGTCTAGTGGAAGAAGGTGGTGATATTTTTCCAATAATATATAAAAACCAAATCGAGAATGGCCAAATAGGAACTTGGGCATGAAGCTCAAAAGCGAGATCATGAATCAAATTGTTGTGTTCTTAACATTTATGGTATTTCTTCATGTACACAAAAATATATTGTTCCATGTGTTTCAAATAATATCCTATTTGAATTAATTTTTGAACTAACGATATTCCTCCAAAAGACCACCCATAAGCACTTGCATGAGCTTCTTCAAGTGCTCTAGGTATTTCAAACTATTTAAGGCATCTAAGTAAAATAAAATTAAATGATATTTTTTATAACACATCTGCAAGGATTATATACTTAGATGCGAGTTTTTAAAGATGATCTTGAGTGTTCTTAGTTGTAGGCTTAGGAAAGGTACATTCTTTTGGATAGTTGAATATCGTAGTGTACCATTCACTAGAGTTTTAGGTATCAGTTAATAACACTTCTTTGATTTTATCATCTATCAATGATTTAAGGATCATTTGAACTATAGATAGGAAATCAGCAAAAGGATCTTCAAGAGCTACAAGGGAAGCAGTGCTTTCCATTGCATATGGATGTTGATTATCCTTTCATAGTATGTTGGCGATCATATATGATTCAAATTTTCCTAATAATGTCATCATGAGGTCTCTATATTGAACAAGCTTATCATGCTTCGCTTAATATGAACCATTTATTTGTTTAATAATTAATAGGGAATCAACATATATAGAAATGCGTTTGACTTCTAATGCTAACATTGCATGTATTCCTACTATTAAATATTCATAATCGCTAGTGTTATTTGTACATAGGAAGTTTAAATGGAAAGATAAGTGGATAAGATTAACTAAAGGAGGAATTATTACAACCCCTGCCTTGGAGCCAGTTCAACACTTAGAACCATCAAAGTACAATTCTCATGTTTTTATTTCCTTTTGAGTAGTCAACACGTTCTCATCAAGGAACAAGTCTATATTAGGTAATGTTAGGGGAGAGGGAGCTTTAGCTAGTTGGTCACTAGAGGCTTGTCCTTTGATTGGCTTTTTAGAGACAAATTTAAGATCAAACTTAGTTAACAACATAAGCCACTTAGCTAAGTGTCTTGATAAATCTATTTTAGGGAAAAGGTGTTTTAAAGGATTAAATTTTGTCATCACATGGATTTCAACATTTAGTAAATAATGTCACAATATACGAGTAGCAAATATGAGAGTTAAACATCATTTTTATATCATTGTATATAGTGTCTCATAATCAACTAGTGCCTAATGTAATAAGTAGAATGTTCTCTACCACTGTCATCTTCTTGGTTCAACAATGTTATAAGAGCATGGGAAAATGTTGATGCATAAAGGATAAAGGGTTTTTCATGCATAGTGGGTTGTAAAAAAGGTGGAGTAGCATGATAATCTTTCAAACTTTGAAAAGCGTGTTTACAATCCTCATTCCAATTAAATTGGACCTCTTTATTAAGGAGTTGTGTAAAGGGTAATGTTTGGTTTGTTAAGGATGCTACAAAATGACAAATAGCTTGAATTCTTCCTTTTAAAGTGCACAATTGGGAAATTTTTTTAGGAGGTGGCATGTTAATGATAGCATCAATTTTCTCTATGTCCACCTCAATGCCTCTATGAGATACTATAAAGCTTAAAATATTTCCACTATCTATGCTAAAGACACTTTTTTGGATTCAATCTCATGTTATATTTTCACATTATTTCAAAGATTTTGGAAAGGACATTCACATTGTATTTTCAAGTTAAATATTTGGCTAGAATACCATCAACACAATGTTCCAAAATCTAGTGTATGTAATAATGAAATATCAATGTCATAGCTCTTTGATATGTTCCACCTATGTTCTTTAATCCAAAAGGCATAACTACCCAACAAAATGCTCTCCAAGTTGTTGTAAATGTTGTCTTCTATTGATCTTGAGGGTAAATAAATATTTAATTATAACCAAAAAAATCTATCCATGAACGACAAAAAAGAGTGTCTTGTAGTCAAATATACTATCATGTCAATATTAGGAAGGTGAAAATCATCTTTTAAAGATTCTTTATTCAAATCATCAAATTTTGTACACATCCTAATACGATTATCAAGTTTTGTAACTGCAACAATGTTCGAGATCTAAGGAGAATAGTTGATAGGTCGTATAAAATGAGCTACAAGAATCTTCTCAATATCAGACTTAACCAATGAGGCTATGGTAGAATTCATCTTTCGTATCTTTTGTCTCACTGGCTTAGTAGGTTATTGAAGAACTATGTCATGTATCACAATCTTAGAACTAATTCTTGACATATACGAGTAAGTACAAGTGAAAATTTTGTGAAATTCATGAAGTAATGTTGTGTGATCTTCTTTTTCATCTTCATCAAGGAATTTTCCTATTTGAATCACTCTTTTCACATTATTTGTATCCATCTGTATGTTGATTGTATCTCCCAAAGGAAGTGCATTTTGTTTCAAAATTTCAGGATTGTACTCTTCTTTTTCTTTGTCTATCCCATTGCTTTCTTTCTCTTCATTCACTTGTTTAGAACTAACCATAGCACATGTCACCCATTTTCTTTTAGGATTAAATGATTTTTCATAAAATCCTAACATTTCTTAACAACATCAAGTTTCCATAGTCCATGATAATTAAGTGTTTAAGTTTCTGGATTAAAATTGTGAGTTTTTTAAATCAACATTTCAGATCACACTCCATGATCCATCATCAGGATTATTTATATGGAACAAGAGAGAAGAAAAATAGAATGAGATAGAAGACTTGGAAGGATAAATAGGTGAGGAGAAGATAGGGCTAGAAGACAATAGGCTAAGATTTGACCAACGAAGAAAAAAGATAAAAAATATAAATAAATTAATTAAAGAAACTTACCCCATGATCATAAAATAAAATAAGAACCAAGAAACTAAAGAGAGGAGAAAAACAAAAACAAAAAGAGAACAAAGCAAACAAAGAACCAAAGCTAAAGATTAAATAAAACATCAAAGAAATAATAAACTATATATATATACACACACAAATTCAAATGTAAAAAAATAATAATTAAAAAATATATTCTCTTCCTACTAAATTATTATATGTAACTTAAAAATAATATTTACTACTTTTTAAATTGTTATATAATAATAGAGTAAATGATCATGAAGAGAATCAAACAAAAAGATACAAAAACATTAAATTTCAAAGAATAGAACAAATCAAATAAACACAACTAAATAAATTAACAAACTCCAACAAATATGAAAGGAAAAATTCAAATAAACACATTGGTATGTGTAGGATCATGATGGAAAAAAAAGGCCCTTAAGTGGCAAAAAATTCAGAAAAATCGGAGTTAGGCAACTTGACGTAAAAATTTGAATAAGTTATCTATATTATTTCAAAAATATGTAAGAATATAATTTGTATAAAATTGAATGTAGTTTCTAAACTACTAGGTTTTTTTAAATCTATTTGTTGAAAATTTTAAATTTCAATGCAATAGTACTTAAATTTCAAGGAAAAAATAAGAAGTAGGTGTATGTCTGACCACCCTAACCACAATAAAATGATAATATTTTAGATATAAGTAGAGGACTCATGTCTAGATGTGATACATATTTTTTTCTAATTTTTTTCCAAGTAAATAATTAATTATGAATTTTTTATTACAAATTTTAAAAAATAAAAAAACTCGTATGTCTAACCACCTTAACTTGGTCAAAACTTCATGAAATTCATTTATTTTTTTCTAATCCTAAAGTATGTGAAGCATAGAATATGATGCATGTGTTGAATTCAAAAAATGTGGTACTGTTTGAAAGATATATATGTTTTTCAATCATCCAATCAATCAGGACTTTAGTTGTAATTCAAATAGAAAATAAATAATAATTATTTATTAAATTCAAAGTAAAGCATAATTTATATTGGTGGAAAGTTGAGAATCTCCTTTAAAAACCCTTTTCGTTTTATCAATTTTGGGTAAAAAAAAGTCGTCAACCACATACCCTACAAAAACCCATCATGATCTTGCACATACCCACATTAAACTAAAATAAAATAAAAGTCAAAAAGGGAAAGAAGAGAACAATTTAAAAAGAAAAGAAAAGAAATAAAACATAAGATACCAAATGTAAAAAGATAAAGCAAGAAAACAAAGACTACAAAAAAGAACACGAGATACAAATTAAGAAAAGAGAATAGGATAAAAATAAAACACCAAATGATAAAAGCTGAATAATTAACAAGAGGATCCTAATTAAAATAAGAAATGAGAGACAAAAAAAAAAGAGAGACAAAAGGAAAACTAAGGGAAAGAAAGCAAAATATAAACTACTTAAAATAAACAAAAACCAAGAAATTTTTTTGAAGTACTTACAATGAAAAATAAATAAACGTTAGAAAATAAGAGCATAAAGATGAAAGAGAAGAACAAATGAAAGAAAAAAGAAAAATAAATAAAACTAAAAATAAAAAAATAAAGACAACCATAGCAAAAGGAAAACGAAATAAAATTAAAAATTAAAAAGAACATAAAAAAGAAAACCCAAGACCTACACAAAATATAATACAAAGAATGAAAAAGAACAAGAATAATAAAAGGGGATGGGATCGAGAGATATAAAAATTATAAATAAAACAAAATAGAATAAAGAAAAATGAAAAGAACCAAGGGAATGAAAAAGAGAGGAAACTACAGAGAGGGGGAAGCGGGCTAGAAGGAAAAAGGAAGAGGAAGAGGGAAGGCGAGACAAGGAAAGAAAAATGCCAAAGGAGGGGGAGAGAGCACAAGATACTAATGATGAGAGGAATGATAAGAGCTAACAACAGGGGGATCAATAAGGTGGTTCAAAAGGGGTTTCTACGAGAAGCTTAAATTCCAACCCCCATCTCGGTTAAGGTTGGAAGGATGATTATTGATCTCAATAGCCTCTTTAAGCTTCCTCTTGAAATAGATATCTTCTTTGGAAATAATTTTGGTGTCTTCTAGGGTGATATGATGCTTGGTCTTGGAAGATTTCTTGGCTAGTGTCGATTTCATGACCCAATCATGCCTAATGTCTACACCATGCTCTTTGATTCTTGTGGTGATCGAGTGACCAGTTTTTGCAATGTAAGGGATGCCACAAGAGCAAGTCATTTTGTAGACACCTGAGTTGAGAAAGGAGTAAAGTGGGTCTTTGGGAGAAGGTAAGTGGTCTCTTAAAGTGGAGAGGGGCTTGAAGGAGTAAGCTAAGCCCTTCTTGATGAGGGTTTTATCAATTTTATTGGAAATTCCTTCCACATAGGGAAGGGTGGTGACAAGGTTAGAGGGAGGAAGAGAGGGATTAATTCAAATGCTTTCAAATCTTCGTCATCTTCAAAATATTACAATCATTAGATTTGCAATTTGTATCAATTAATTCATGATTCTTTAAAGTGAGATTCATCTTATTAGAGTTACACATTACATTTTTGATGTTGAGTAAGGGTATTTTTGTTGCTTGCATTATCTTAGAAGGACAATAGTACCCCAAACCACTTTTTGTTTCTTGTGTGCTATGCTCTATAGGAACACAAATGCCTTGTTCTTTCCTTCCACATCCTTTTGCATCATAACTAGGATGTTTTACATGCTCATAACCTCTTCCATAAATTTTCTCCATCCTTTTTTGGTTTGGTGGTTGTTGGTAGTCTATTTCATCAAAGTTTGTTGCATAGATTGTGTATTCTTATAAAGTAGATGAACTAGGTGCTTGTGAGTTTTCTTTCAAATTCTACATTGACATTGTACCATTTGTTGGTTTTTTGTTTTTGATTTCTTTTATTGTAATTTTGTATTCTCCCATAAATGTTGGTGTGAAATATAAGGAACCCCAATAATCTTCTATTAAATTAGTAACTTCATCAATTATTTTCTCACGTTCTTCTTCCTTCGTGACCCTGACTTTTACAGTTGGGTGCAATGATGTTAGAGGATATCATCCTTCTTTCTTAGCAATCAAACAAATTTTAGGTTTATGATTGGCTTTAAGTGTGTAAAATTTATTGTCATAGACGCACTTCATTACATGATGAAGGGTATAAGGGACTCCATTCATTTTGTGAATCCATGGTCTCCCCAAGAGGATATTGTAAGAAAGATCGTGACACATAACATGCACCAGATTTTATAATATTACTTTCCCAACTTTAATAGGTAATATGATGAATCCCAATAGTTTTTTTCCTATATTATCAAATCCACCTATAGAAAAATAATTGGGGACAATGTCACTCTTATCCATATCAATCTTTTCTAACAGGCTCACACTACACACATTAGGGGTTGAACCATTGTCAACAAGGGTCCCCTTTATTGCAATTCGATTAACATAATCTATTATCATGAATGAATCACATTGTCATTTTTGAACTTGTAAGCAGTGTAACTCTCTTTGGTGAAAACAAATATATAAATTAATCTCATTCATTCCTTGAACTAATGCAACCACATCATTTGAAATTGTGTTGGGAGGAACCATAACTTGTTGCAAGGCTATTTGAAGCATACTATGATAATTTGGTGAAGCTTCAATAATATCCCATAGGGACATCTTAGTGAGTGTATTATTAAGTTGTTCAACAAGATTATATTATTTTGGATAGTATTTGAAGGTAAATGAGGAGGGCTTGGCAAGATAGGTTGAGGCAAAGGTAATGAAACATGAGTTGTTTATTGCTGCCTATTTTTCCTTGTATTATATGTGTGAGGGACAGTATTGTAACTCGTTTGTTCTGAAGCATTGTTATCGTCAATTGAAGAATTCTTATTAGGTGGATCTAGGATAAGTACAAGTTTTTTTTGAACTTCAGGCTTTTGTGAAGGAGGGTAAATGATAAGTTGTAGTGTGATTGCATTAACGTCTTTGTGTTTCTGTTTGTTATGACAAGCCTTAGTAGGTGAACCTGGCGAGATGAATTCGTCAAGGGCTTCATCTAACATATCAAAGTCATCACTACTATAGGGCTTGAGGGATAAGCTAACTACTAAAAAAAGATTTGACAAATTCAAATAACTATGCTTCCTCCAAGGGTCTTGGTTGATGTTTTTATTATTTTTGTCTTTTGTTTTTATTTTCTAATGATTGCAAAATGTAAACTAGTGTATCTAATTACTGTAATGATGCTAGAAATTAAACAAAATTTAATGCAACTTTTAACTAAAATATGCAAGAAATGCTTTTCCCAATGTTGAAAATGGGTATGTACAGGATCATTATGGAAAAAACATGCCCTCAAGTGGCAAAAAATTCAAAAAATTCAAAGTTAGGCACCATGACATAAAAATTTGAAGAAGTTATCTATATTATTTCAAAAATATGTAAGAATAGAATATGTAGAAAATTTAATGCAGTTTCTAAACTACTAGGTTTATTTTTTTTTAAAAATCAATTTGGTGAAAATTTAAAATTTCAATGCAATAATACATAAATTTTAGGGAAGGGTATGTGCAGAATCATAATGGGCCAAAAAGTGGCAATGTGACATGGGTATGTGGTTGATGACTTTTTTTTTCCCCAAAATTGATGAAACAAAAAGGGTTTTTAAAGGAGAATCTCATCTTTCCACCAATATAAATTATGCTTTACTTTGAATTTAATAAGTAATTATTATTCATTTTCTATTCAAATTATGACTAAAGTCCCTGATTGATAGACTGATTGAAAAACATCTATAGCTTTCAAATGGTATCACATTTTTTGAATCCAAAACATGCATCACATTCTATGCTTCACATACTATAGGATTAAAAAATAAAAAATTAATTTCATGAAGTTTTGATGAAGTTAAGGTGGTCGAGTTTTTTATATTTTTAAAAGTTGTAATAAAAAAAATTCATAATTAATTATTTACTTGGAAAAAAATTTAAAAAATATGCATCACATCGAGACATGAGTCCTCTACTTATATCTAAAATATTATAAAAATATTATCATTTTATTGTGTTTAGGGTGGTTAGAAAGACACTACTTCTTTATTTTTCCCTTAAATTTAAGTACTACTACATTGAAATTTCAAATTTTCACCAACTAGATTTTTCTTTTTAAAAAAAAAACTAGTAGTTTAGAAACTGCATTCAATTTGCTACAAATTCTATTCCTACATATTTTTGAAATAATATAGATAACTTATTCAATTTTTTACGTCAAGTTGCATAACTATGATTTTTCTGATATTTTTTCCACTTAAGGGCCTGTTTTTCCATGATGATCTTGCATGTATACCCAAAAAATTAAGAAGTAGGTGTTTGTCTAACCACCCTAACCACAATAAAATGATAATATTTTTTTATAATATTTTAGATATAAACTTAGTGGACTCATGTTCTGATGTGATGCATATTTTTTTGTAATTTTTTTCCAAGTAAATAATTAATTATGATTTTTATTATAACTTTTAAAAAATATGAAAACTCATATGTCTAAACACCTTAACTTGGTCAAAAATTCATGAAATTCATTTTTTTTAATCATATAGTATGCAAGGAATAGAATGTGACACATGTTTCAAATTCAAAAAATGTGATATTGTATAGATGTTTTTCAATTAGCCTATCAATTAGGACTTTAGTTATAATTCAAATAGAGAGTGAATAATAATAATTTATTAAATTTAAAGTAAAGCATCATTTATATTGGTGGAAAGCTAATAATATCCTTTAAAAACCCTTTTCATTTCATCAATTTTTGGTAAAAAAACATTCGTCAGCCATATACCCTACACATACCCATCATATAGCCACTTTTTGGCCCATCATGATCTTGCACATACCCAAAATCTAACTAAATGAAAAAAAAATTGAGTTTCAACTGAAAATGTTTCAAGAAACCACTTCTCAGATATAACAACAAAAATAGAAATGTCTGTCATAATTTGAAAATCACTCAAAATTTTTGTTGCTAAAATCTTTACATGGACTCATTTTCCCTATGTTGAATGGGTCCTCAATTAGGTCTGGTAACAAACACAATTGTAAATCAAGCACCAAAATCACTAAAAAAATTTGTTAATTAGGTGTCCAGGAATTCATTCACCCTATGGCAAACCGATCCCAGATTAGGGTTTTCTAAATTTGACTTTTGTTTTTCTAATTTGATCCTATGTGTTTGTCATTTTAGGTTTGTAACACTCAATCTTGTAACACATTTTCTATATTTTGGGTCTCTAAATTCAATGTTGACTAAGGTTGAATGATGAATAAGGTGACTAAATTTGATGTGGAATGCGAATCTAAATGTGTGAATGGTGATTTCACTGCCAAAAAAACTAAGATTTAATGCAATCTTTTCTAATTTTTAAAGAATATAAGTAATTCAAACATGCAAATTTATCCTAAATGCAATGTTCACTAATGCGAAATTGAAGAACCGTAAATGTAATGCAACCAATGCAAATCTAATGCACACTATTGTAAAACTAATATGTAGGGTTGAATGCACTCTAAAATAAATAAAAAAAACTACAATGTTCAAGAGGTCAGGTTCACCAAAATGAAACAAAGGAAAAAGGGGGCTATGAGGTAACCCTATTTTCCCCTATTTATAATTCAAGAAATGAGATCCAAACCATGAAGCAACTATCAACCCAAGAAGGTGAGTCAAAACAAGGTTAGGGATATTGCAACTTCTCCTTTATGCAAGGATTGGGTCGTGAATAAAATCACACCTTGGGGAGAAGAATTTAAACTACCAAAACAACTCTAAACCCATATCCACAAAGTGTAATGAAGCAATTTATCATGAGACAGAAGGAAAATAGTGATTTTTTTGGAGAAACTAAGAGTAATGAATGTTGTACATTGGTTCAAAACTTGTTTATGTAACCCTAACAAGGACTTATTCACCAGGTGGCTAATTGGTCTTGGTAGACTTTTTCGGGAGGCCTTTGAAGATCTTTTACCCTAGAAACCCTTACAGAGATTCATTCACCAAATGGAAAATGGGTCCTAGTAGGCTCTACTAGAAAACTTTAAATCTAATCTTGAAGTTCCAGACTTGCAATTCTTTCTTGTAACTTGAAATCCCCACTTTTAGATCCGTAACTGCTAATAAAATGCAAAATAAATTTTGATGTTTGTTGGTGGATAGGGGTTTTCCTTAGTCAAACCCCAAGTTTGGTAATTAAACCTTGATCATGAATAGAAATTGGAAACATGAAACATGTGTACAATCCTAGCCTTAAGTGTGTCTAAGATTAATATCTCTAATAATGCCAAGAAACCCTACTTAATTGTTTTAGAATAGGATCCTAGAATGAAACATGAACAATATAAAGGACCTACTTTAGGAGATCCAAAATCCCCTTAAAAAGTCATAAATCTGATTCTACCTATCTTTAGGCTAAAAATAGAATGATAATAGAAGATGTAATAAGTTAGGAAAGAAGTCATTAGGCTTGTTTGTATGTCTTGTGCATGTCCCAAAACCTATAATCGATCATGATTCTCCATAGGCATCTATCATCACTTCAATAATGCTTATTCTTTTGACAAAAAAATGAACTTGAAGACCCACACAAACATTTTAATGCTGCTCCAAGTCTTCACTCTTGCTTGTTCCTTGATTGTTAGTGCTTGATATTAAGACTTGAACTCTTGAAAATATAGTTGAAACATAGTAAATTTAACATTTATTTATACTTAACATAAGATTAAATCATGAAACTCAAATATCACAAGCTAACATCAAATCAAGGATTTGAAATCATTAAAATCCCACCAGAAATATATCCAAAAGTGGGGTCCTAGATCTAATTGAGGACCCATTTTCCATCTGGCGAATGGGTCCTCTCACATTTAGCTAGGACACAAGTTGGGGAATGTTATATTTTATGTCAAAATAGGTTCCTAGGACCTAGTGAAGACCCATTCGCCAGGTGGTGAATGGGTCCTAGGTCACTAACCTAGCACACACACTTCAAAAACTTAAATGTTGTGTAATATCATTTATGAATGTTGGGTTTTATCTCTCAGAATCTGCCATTAACTAGGCTTGGATTTGAATTAAAGTGGTCAATTAAGGAAAATTTGATCTCATTTGATTAATAAATCCCTAGATTAGTGTGAAAGTGTAAATATATACTTTACAACATCCTAAATAAGGCACAATTAAGTCCATTTTATTCTTAATTATTTACCAAATTAAGTGTGAAAAAGGGATATTTTTTTTCGACACTACAATATGTATTTAAACTCTACAATTTCAAATAACAAAAAATTATAGAAACTAAAACCAAAAAGTAAATACAAAAATAGAAAAGGAAGAAATAGTTTCTTTAATGTTGAAAGATTCAAAACAAGACCTGATCAAGTACTCATTCTCCCATGGGCAAATATGTCTCACTTTAGGATTTAAAAATAATAATTTATAGCTTTTTGAGATGATTTCTACGGTTTTCATATTCTAGTTTTAGACAATAAGTTACAGCTTCAGATTCCTAGAAAATGAGATCTAAATGCAAGTGCAAAATAATGCTAAATGACCAGCAAGAAGACCTAATTTGAGATGAAATTTTGATTTAATTTTCTGATGTAAATGACTAATCATGCAATGCAATGTAAACATGATGTAAAGTGATTGATATTTTTTAATTTTCTTGATTTTAAAGAATGTAAAAATGGAAACCGAAAAACCTAAATGAGATGCAAATCAATACAAGTTAAGAACCCTAAATTAGATTCAAATCAATGCAATGCAATGCAAATAAATAAAAAAATTGAGATCTAGGGCTTAAAATGGACTCTAAATCAGTAGGATATGATGCTCAAAAGTTGGGTTCACCAAAATGAAACATAGAAAAATAGGTGTTTTTAACCCAAATGTTGAATGATAATAAGGTAGGCCTATTTCTCAATATCTCATTAGGAAATGTGATCCCCACAAATAATTCGTTATCAACCCTTAGGTGAATCAACCTAATGTGAGAATCTTCAATTTTCCTTATGCTCTCAAGATGGTACTCAAGGTTAAAGAACACTTTGGGGAGAAAAAATAAAAAATAGGAAACCAACTCCAAAATGCAACCTAACACTTAAAACAACAATATTAAACTCAATATTAGCAGAACCAAGAAATAGATTACAGATCTAAGAAGGTCAAAAATGTGTTTACTAGTCATCAAGAGGCAGATTTTGAATGATGATTGTGACTCATTCACCCATGGCCGAATGGGTCTTTGCTTAGTATATTTTGCAACTTTCAGGAGCCTCTAACACAAATCTATAGCTTCTAATTTTTCCAAGTTAGATTCTATGATCTATAGGTTAGATTTCAAGATTTGGTAAGAAATTTGAAATTTTTTGAAACTTTGACAAATTTTCAATCTTGCACTTCAAAAGGTGTTCAATCCTTATTCAACCTAAATCTACAATCACACACACAAGAGAGAAAAGTGTTTTTTTTGGGTGAATGGGGTTTGCCTTGGTCAAACAATGTTTTGGTAATCAAGCCTTGGATTGATATAATGCATGAAAGATGGAATGAAGAATGAACAAAGCTATGTTACTACACAACAAACCCATGAATGAAACCTTGATAATGGAGATCTTACAAGGTGTACAACTTACAAAAAATGGCTGATTTGGATGTGGATCTTAACACTTGAAATGATGCTCTAAATGGTTGAATGTGATCTTGAAACCTACATCACAATGTTAGCTCCAAAAACATGAATGATGGAAGAAGAATTTGACATGATGGATGGACGGATCTTGAATGTTGCAATAAATCTCTATTATATTTTATCTTGAATGCTCTTGATCATAAACCTTACCTCGAGGAATTCTTGCATAAAATTCTAGATTTCTTAGATGAAACTTAGTGAAATAACCTTGTATTTATAGGCATGTATCCTTAATTTCCTGAAATTCAAATATCATAAGCCATCATTGAATTATGGATTTGAAGATGTTAAAATATTGCCAGAAACATAATTTAAATTTAGGTCCAAAGGTATAGGGAGAACCCTTTCTCCCGTGGGAGAATGGTTCCCAATTCCCTATTCCTTGAAAACACATTGCTCAAGGTAAAGTGTTATGTTTAGGCATTGATTATTGTTGGGTTTCCCATTCAAAAAATATAATTTATTAGGATTGAAAATGAATAAACAAGATAATTAAGGCCCAATCAATCTCAATTTAATTAATATGATTGTTGATGGGTGTTTTAGCACTTTCTCAACAAAGGTAGTGTGTAGGTGCACTACCTCTCTTGAAAGGAAATCTTCAACAAAAAGTTGTTGAAAATCACCCCAAGGTCTCTCGGGTGTCAAGTCATGACATGTATGGAATTTCTCAGTTGCTTCAATGTGATTTTCCTGGTAATCATATAGCAAACTTGTGGGGTTAAGCTAGAGGGAAGTTGGATCCTAAAGTGGAGTTCCTGAGATGGAGGAATTTAGTGTGCAATTGCTATAGGTTCAAACAATAGTCTTAAACTCCTATTTCAGCTTGAAATTTGGCTTTATAATGTGCAATGAACCTTAGCATAGGTTATTTATTAAAAAAGAGAAAAATGGAAGGGAGGAGAAGAATTTTTTTGATCTAAAACTAACAGTGAACAATGATCATGGAGGACACTGCTGCAAACAACTTTCCTAAAATAAAATTTCACTTAACCAATTTGCCTCACAGTCTCATGAAATTTGTGCAAGCTTCTAAGGACTATAGATATTCAACCATTCATTAACATAAACATGAAGAAAAGAGAGAAGTTTAAAGTAGCTTTTAGATTATGCCCAGAATAACTTTACACAACTGTTTATCATCAACAAACATCAAAATTTATGGACAAGGAAAGTTTCCAGCACACAACAGAATTCTTCAAGATCAATGAAAAACATCAACTAATCTACTATAAAAAGCTAAAATATGTAAATAGCAAAGTAAATTTATTCAAATTAACTAACTATGGGAGAAGAACCATGTAACATGCAACTGAAACTCAAGAATTGACCAAAAGTCAATGAACTTCTATTAAAATTTCTGCGGCATGCCTTTACAACAACTCAACTCTCTCTTGAAAATGAGAGGAGACCCAATATTTATAGTGTTAAAAAAAAAATGAATGGCCAAGATTCACTAGAAACTAGGGATTCACCTACCACCAAATATATTACAATTTAAAATTACATTCTTGTCTTCTATCCTATTTTGTCTTCTTGTGGCAACACTGTAGCTCTTTTGTCTTTTTATTGATTTCCCTTTGTTTTAGCTACAATGTAAGTAATTAATCATCAATCACAAGAATTCCTTCATTTCTCTTCAAGCTAGCATACTGGGTAGGTGCATGAAGTTGGGTTACACTTTTGTGGCCAATTCCAAAAAAAAATTGAAAATGACATAACGTGAGTGCGTTATAACACGCTCGTGTTATGTCATTTTTAAAAAAAAAAACAGTGAAAGTGATTCATTTTCTGTTGTCTATTTTCCTACTCTACTTGTAGCCAAAAACCCTCATTTTTTCACTGACGTTCTAGGAGGAGGCATTCTACAAAATTCATTAGCAAAAGTTTCTTTTTCTTTGCAAAGATGGCGCCATGATGATGAAGAGGTGCAAGAGGTAACTATTGTTTGCTATTTGTTTTGAATTTCTTAGATTCAAGTTGATTTTGTTTGTTTTAGGTTAGATTTGATTTGCAAATCCTCAAAATCCTCAACAAGAAGAACAAGCAAATCCTCAACAACAAAATCCTCAACAAAATCAACCTCCCCCACCAATCACTCAACACCCTCCTGGTTTTCAACAAAAAATTGAGGAGTGAAATTGTGAACAACAAAACAAATTGAGGATCTTATCAGTAGGTTGACTGATCCAAATGCTTCAAGCATAGAAAGAATGACCCTAGCAAATTCAATGAAAGAGATGTTAAAAAATGTAGATTCAATAACCCAACAAATAATGGGATGGCAAGATAGGAGGCAGGAAGCTAGGTCATATTATGTAGATAAACTATCATATAAACATGTAAAAGATTTAAAAATTACTAAAGGTGATTTGTGCTCTTTATTCACTAACCCTAGAACAAATCAAAATATTAGCCTTAACGCGAAGAGGTTTCCTATTCATTGGTGCCACCACCAAGAGATTAGGAATTGTTTTTATGATAGGTGGTACTTGGTCTTTGATTACCCACCATACAACAATTCTGTAGTCCCCCAATATTTTCTTAGGAAACTATACAATGAGTTCGTATTGAACCAAATCCCAAGTTATTTTGATGTGAGGGAGTTCTAGGGGAGAGGTGGGGGCTCGGCTTAGGATAGGCTTGGGGCACAGCCAAATCCTACATGACAAGGGAGACGACCTCTCTCTTGGCTGCCTCGTGAGCATATTATTATGCTTGCCATTGCGAAGGAGAGTGCTGACATAAAGACATTGTAGGTGATCAACACTTTGACCCAGAGTGTCATCCATCATACTAGCCCTATTGTACAGAGCCATCTAGTGGAGTCTTCAGGTGGTGGCCTTTGAACCCATGTGTGTCAATCTTGCAGGGTGACTTGTTCATATAACCCCACTAACACTCAAGAGGCTACTACGCAGGATCTATATGTTGCTACACAAGATCTGTATGCTGCTATGGGGATGGAGAGGATGGCTAACATTTTGCATCATGCATATGGCATTGATAGTCAAGTAAAATTCATAATGTTCATTGAATTTAATTTATTAAATTTTGATTTTGAAATGCAAGATTAACTAATTTAGTTTTATTATTTTAATAAAATTGTAGGGTCACAGTGTTGAGATTGGATACACCGGTCCTCCACCTACTTATTTTTGTAGTACACCTATCAATGGGGTATGTAACTAGTAAACAATTAAAAATTTATTACATGTTAATAGCATTGTTTTACAAATGGTATTTTAATATGTAATTTTGGATGTTGAACAGGCTAATATTGGAGGTTTCAAGCAAACACCTCCTAGTGCCAGTGGATTTACTCAAATGTACACAGAGGTAATATAATAAAGAGAATTTAAGTAATAAATTCAACTTAATAGATTTGTGTAGTTTGTATTCATATTGTTGGTTATGTTGCATTACACATCATTCAAACTCAAAGCATTACTTCAAATTCCATAACTAATAACTAGATGTTGATTGATGACAAAATTTCAATTATACAATATAGTTGTTTAGAAAGTCAACATAAGTAGCACAATGCAATTACTTCACATGGAGGCATGTGTTTGGAAAGGTGCACCAGCACAACAAACTATGGATGCTTTTAAAAAATCTATGAAACCATAATAGTAACCAATAGAATAGACAAGGCAGTTAGTGATGCAGAGCATCATATCAAAACACTCAATCATCAGGGTACATATGATGCAGAGCATCCAAAAAACACCATTAACATCATTTCTTCAAGGGATCTCAATCCCAAATAGAATCAAGAGAAGATCAAATATAATTTCATCAGAAATCTACTTTTCATTCAACCAAAATCCACTCAAATTCTCTTAGCCATTCCATAGGCCATCATTCATCATTCCACTAATTAGTATTCCAATTGACTCATTCAAAGAAAAAACCATATTAGAAAACTTTGACTTAATCAATTAGATTCAAATCATTCTCATCCACCATAGAAACAACATAAACCTGATTATTGACACTTGAACAATTCATCCTTTCATTTATTCACCAAGACAACAAATCAACTAAACCATACCTCACTATTATCGGTCCATTATCAAGCACTGTACCCACCATATTTTGACTACAATAGTCTATTTATAGGTTACAAACTCTTGCTACAATAGAATCTTGATTATCATCTTATGGTTAATCACCAATTTGCTCAAAAGGCTTCATAATACTCACCCATCGAACCATCAAAGTCACCAAACCTGTCTTATACACCTTAACCAAATTTAGTAACATCAATCATACCATTAGTTTAATAGTAACCAAGCACTGAGTATCATCCTTTCCACTATTTAAACAAAAATCTTTGTTTTTATTAGACAATATCATATTCCTCTGGTAGTTCTATCAACCATTCAATCAGGTAGTTACATTTCTATCTCAAAGCTTATTAAAAAACTCAGTGCACATTTAGAAACAATTTCCAACACATCACAAAATATCAAGTTTCTTAGATGTTTGACATAAAGAAAATCATCAGATTTCAGACTGTCCTCTGAAGAAAGGCTAGTAGATTAGGCCTATTTTACAAAGGAGACCACTTCAAAACCATTCCAAATCACTCAAAACATCAAAATAGTCTTCAAGCATGTCTTATAACTCAATATTTCATCATTTATAGGGATTGAATGAAAATGTTCTGATCCAATAAACCCTCGTTTATAGGGTGTAAAAGCATAAATCAAGAAGGGTTTTGTGAAAAATACTCTTGCAAACCTCTATTTCTTTGGCCACCACCTGGAACATGATTTTTTTATGTCTTCCAAGACCTTCTACATCATTTCCAAGCCTCTACAAGCTTTATTTATTCATGACCCATGACTGTAGGATCACTTTGTGTAGGAAAATCCTCTATTTTCCAGTGTAGTAGCAACTCCACCATGGTATTCTTGCTTTTCCTTGCACTTACAATCATCATAACATGCAAAAAACCCTAAAATTAACCTACTCCACCAATTTACCTGGCCAAAATTGGTGGAGTAGCGAAGAAAACCCTATTGGACTCTCAAACTTGCTTCTAAAAGGACTCTGTCGGGCACTGAAAACTACCTTTTATTCTTTTGTTTCCTTAAAGTAACCTTCCAAATCTTGAAATTGGAAACCAACTCCTCTTTACATGTATTCACACTATGATTTAAATTTACGTGTTCCTAAATTACCAACACAAGAAAACAAAACAATGGAGTAATGTTGCAAACTCAAAAACAAGGAATTTTTATTTCAAAATCTAGTTACAAGAACACAAACTTCTACTTTTTCTCACATTTACATGCCTTTTAAAGATATTTCCTTTTCCATAACTGTCTTTCCATCAGTTGAAACTACCCCTTTTAACCCTTAATATGCCCGATTCCCTTGTTTTTGTCAATTTAACAACTTTTAACAATATTACATTATTGCATTCTTTGCATTTTCCCACTTTGACCACCTAGAACTTACCCATAACCTTAAATACATTCAAATAAGACATCATATGACCTCGAACATGCACTTTACACCATTTTTCCATGACCTTTTGTGATTGATTCAATACAAATTTGAACACTCATCCCTTTTTCAAAATTGAAAAGTATTTGATGACCTAGGTGCTCCTACACCAACATCTGACCCAATTGAATAAGGAGAAGATAAAATTGAATAAGAAACTAAAATTTCTTTCTCTTTTCATCAAAAATCACATTGTTTCATTTGTAAAACACAAGGCAACAATAAGCCAACTCATTTTAATACTTCTTCTTATCATCATCAAGCTTCAAACATCCTATTTATCAATAAAAATGACTAATCCATGCACAAGAAACCTAATTAGAGTCACTAAACAATCAACTCTTTCATCATTCACCAAGGCACCCTTCCACTCAATTTACTTTAGCTAGGAAAAATAGTAAGCATGATAATCAGAAATATATGTATAGGGAAAATAGAAAGCATGATAATCAAAAATATATAGTTTAATACTTGTACTCAAAATTTTGTTCATTAGATCTCATACATTATAAGTCATGCGATGTGGATCTCTATTGTAACTTTTTTGTGATTGAATAGTTTTTTGTTTTATTTTCAAATGTTGGTTGAGGAAATGCCTCCAAATGTTGTGAGGGAAATGGATATTGGTGTTTCATCCACTATACAATCCTTGATGGCTCTGATAGGGGAGGTTTGAGGCAAATTACTAAATTTCAATTTACATTTGTTGTTATAGATGCTAGTTCTAGTGAAAAATCAAACCATTATTGATTCACAGTTTAATTCCTATTTGGATGGTTTATACAGGGCTTGAGCATGCCTTAGCATCAGCGTGCAAATATTTCCATCATGAAGAGTGATTGTGGGATGGCCGTAAGTGATTATTTTGTTAAATATATCATTTTTTATAATGTAATTTCTATATATTAATGTCTTTACTTCTTATTGTAACAATTAAAAATTCACCAGGAGATAAACTATAGGAGGAGTAGTAGGAGCACTCCTCGAGCACAACAAAAATGAGTGATGGACTTATCACCATCAGGTCACCAAACAAAGGGAAAGAGTTTATTTCTAGAGCATGGAGAGAAATGAATTTTGATTTCAGAGCCCTTTGTTGTATGCCTAGACATGGCAATTTTCTACATATTTGGTATTGAATATATTTGACATTGTATGCCTATATGGCATTCTCGTAAGCCTATATGGCTATTTTGTAACTATATTTTATACTTATATAAACATATATTCATGTATGCATACATGGCTATTTGGTCAATACAAATCACTTTACACTACAATGTCATGGCATACTATGAGACCACATTTCTTTGAGGCATTTTTCAAACAATTCACTGCCTGGTCTATACTACCACATTTTTGATACATGTCTACCAAAGAATTTTGTCAAATAGTTCACTACCTTGTTGCTATGGCTGAAAGCCTAAAACAAGTACTTTTGAACAAGCTATGGATGCTTGGAAAAAATCTATCAAAAGCATAATAGTGAGCAATATCATAGACAACTTAGTGAACTCTTTGAAAAAATGCCTCAAAGAAATGAGGTATCATGGTGATGGAATGCCATGAAAATCAAATGCTTTCGATTGTCATGGCATTCCATCACCATGAGACCTCATTTCTTTGAGGCATTTTTTCAAAGAGTTCACTGCCTTGTCTATGCTAACACATTTTTCATACATGTCTATCAAAGCATTTTATCAAATAGCTCATTTCCTTGCTGCTATGGCTAAAAGCCTAAAATAGGTGCTTTCGAACAAGCTATGGATGCTTGGAAAAAATCTATCATAGCATAATAGTAAGCAATAGCATAGACAAGGCAATGAACTATTTGAAAAAAATGCCTCAAAGAAATGTGGTCTCATGGTGATGGAATGCGATGACAAGCAAATTGCTATGGATTCTCATTGCATTCCATCACCATGAGACCACATTTCTATGAGGCATTTTTCAAACAGTTCACGGTCTTGTCTATGCTACCACATTTTTCATACATGTTTACCAAAGTATTTTATCAAATAGTTCACCTCCTTGTTGCAATGGATAAAATCCTAAAATAAATGCTTCCAAACAAGCTATGGATGCTTGGAAAAAATCTATCAAAGAATAATAAGTAATAGCATAGACAAGGCAATGAACTGTTTGAAAAAAAGCCTCAAAGAAATGTGGTTTCAATGGTGATGGAATTCCATGAAAATCCATAGAAATTTTCTTGTCATGGCATTTTTCATTTCATTCCATCACCATGAAACCACATTTCTTTGAGGCATTTTTTCAAATAGTTCACTGCCTTGTCTATGCTACCACATTTTTCATACATGTCTACCAAAGCATTTTATCAAACAATTCACTACCTTACTGCTATGGCTAAAAGCCCAAAAAGGGTACTTTCGAACAAGCTATGGATGCTTGGAAAAAATATATCAAAGCATAATAGTAAGCAACAAGCTATGGCCTCGTGGTTTTTTATCACATGAAAATCAGTGTGATTTTATTCACATTTTTTTGTAGGTTATAAGCATATTTTTTTTGGCAATTATTTTGTTTTAAATGACATTCAAGTTTATGGTGGTTTTTTTGATTATATGATGATATGTGATATTCTAATCCTAATTCATGCTTCTAGGTTGCATAGATATATATATATATATATATATATTTACATGTTTTTTGTACCAACAAACCCAAAATGAACTGAACCCCCCTCCAAAATTTTTTGGTGAAACCGGTGAACCAAACCCCTGAACCTAAACCTCAAAACGTATTCCAATACTCTTCATTTTGCCTCCACAAACTTAATTTACCACCAAATTATATTGCCCCTTGATATTACCCACATTTACCCCTCAAACCTCTCTTTTTCATTCAAAACCCCTATTTTACCAACTAGGGCATGTCATGCGATAACATACTTTCCTTGCAAAACTTTTGAACACATCAAACTCCACAATATCACCCTATTTCCAACCTAATCTAACTTATTTTCAAGAAATTTCTTCTTTTCATCTCTTTTAGCCTTGATTTTAAGGAGCCTCAATTTTGAATTTTCAATAGGGACAGCGTTAGTAATCTCTTCAAATGCCCTTACTAAATTTTCTATTTTCTTATTCCTACTCCCTATCCTACTTACATCAAGCCCATATCACTGAGACACAACTTAAACAATAGGTGGAATGGCCTATTTCAACATACTACACTCAAACCCTTAAGGGATTGATCTGGTTTAACGTAGCTCAGAGTGATTCTACGTGCTTGGGTGAGAAAGAGGACCATGCCTATTTAGATGCATTGGAACAGTCTGTTTGGTTACATGAGTTGCAGAACAAAAGTTGCAGCACTTTTCAACTTTTCGCTCCTTCCATTTGACACTTTTTCCATCAGTTGAAATCTGGACACCACGAGAAAACCACTCTGAGATAATGAAAACCAAAAGATGTTATTGTAGAGGGTTCCAATTCATTCCCATGGGATTAGATGAGATGTTTCTAAGCATCACGGTGTCTGAGTAACCTCATGTTGAAATTTGTAGCCATTTTTCCCTTTGACCCCTTAAGGAATCGATCCGGTTGAATGTAGCTCAGAGCGATTCCACGTGTTTGGGTGTGAAAGAGGACCATTCTGAGTGTAAACATACCTACTCAGATGCATTGGAATAGTCCATTTGGTCACACGAGTTGCAGAATGAAAGTTGTAACACTTTGCAACTTTCCACTGCTTCCATTTGACACTTTTTCCATCAACTAAAAACTGGACACTATGAGAAAATCACTCTGAGATAACAAAAATAAAGAGAGGTTATTGTAGAGGGACCCAACGCGATCCCATGGGATTAGACAAGAAGTTTCTAACTATCACAGTGTCCGAGTAACCTCATGCTAAAGTTTGCAGCCATTTTGCCCTTTGGATCCTTAAGGGATTGATCTAGTTAAATGTAGCTCAGAGCGATTCTGTGTGTTTGGGTGAAAAAGAGGACCAGGCCTAGCATAAACATGCCTATTTAGATGTGTTGGAATAGTCTATTTGGTCACATGAGTTGCAAAACGAAAGTTGCATCACTTTGCAACTTTCCACTATTTCCATTTGACACTTTTTTCATTAACTGAAAACTAGACACCACAGGAAAACCACTATGAGAAAATGAAAACCAAGAGAGGTTATTGTAGAGGGGCCCAATGCAATCCCATAGGATCAAACAATAATTTTTTGTGTTTGAGTCACCTCATGTTGAAGTTTGCAACCATTTTTTCTTTTGGACCCTTAAGGGATCGGTCTGGTTGAATGTAGCTTAGAGTGATTTTGTGTGTTTGGGTGCAAAAGAGGACCATTCCTAGAATAAACATTCCTATTCAGACATGTTGGAATAGTTTGTTTGGTCACACGAGTTGCAAAATGAAAGTTGCACAACTTTGTAACTTTCCACTGCTTCCATTTGACACTTTTTCCATCAACTGAAAACTAGACACCATGGGAAAACCACTCCAAGATAACGAAAACCAAGAGAGGTTATTATAGATGGGACCAACATAATCTCATAGGATCATACGAGAAGTTTCTAAGCATCATGGTGTCTGAGTAACCTCATGCTAAAGTTTGCAACCATTTTTCCCTTTGGACCCTTAAGGGACCGATCCAGTTGAACGTACCTCAGAGCGATTCCGCGTGTTTGGGTGTAGAAGAGTACCATGCCTAGTGTAAAAATTCCTATTTGGATGCATTGGAACAGTCTGTTTGGTCACACGAGTTGTAGAACAAAAGTTGCACCATCTTGCAACTTTCCACTGCTTGCATTTGACACTTTTTCCATCAACTGAAAACTGGACACCACAGGAAAACCACTCCGAGATAACAAAAAATGAGAGAGGTTATTTTAGAGGGGCCCAATGCAATGCCATAGGATTAGATGAGAAGTTTCTAAGTATAATGGTGTCTGAGTAACCTCATGTTGAAGTTTGCATCCATTTTGCCCTTTGGACCCTTAAGGGATCGATCTGATTGAACAAATGGTTTATACTCTAAACTTATCCAAACCTTACCAAATCTTGGGACAAAAATTATAATGTTTCAAAACTTCAAAATACACAATCAGATCTTAGTTATACCACTTTACAATGGGTAAACCACAAAACCCTCTATTGTAGCCTAAACCCTAGGGGTTTATTGAAAATGATACTTCCAAGGCTAACCACAACCTAAAAATTACTCAAAAAAGTTTTTGATATCCTATACAAGCTCAAAAAATCATAAAATAATGTTTCCCTACACAAAAACACAATTTGACTCTTCAAAACCACCATTTTTCTTAAGGAAAACTCACTTTTACACACATGGGTTTCACACCCATCTCACTTTCACACCTCCCCAACACTAACACATCATTCCCAAACCTTAATAATGTTAGTTCAGACCCATTCCTCAAGTTATAGAGGCTATAGAAAGAGGAATGCGTCAAAAAGCCATTTTTATTGACTCAAAACCTTCAAATGTACAAGTTCAGGCCGATTTTAGTAAATTGATGATAAAATGCACAAAACGTAATGGAAAACCTTCTAAATGGATTCAAAGGAAAGGTAACTCCATATACTATACAAATATCAACAAATATGGATCAACTAAGTGAAATACAAGCCATACAATCTGCTGCTACAACTAAAAATACAAAACATTCTAGAAAATTCTAAGTTTTTATTGTTTTTTCTTCTTCAAATAAAAAAATCCAACCTTCAATTTGAGTTCTCCATGTTTTTAAACTCTTTCCCACCAATTAAAAACTGATTCACCTTCCTAACTGACCTTTGAACTAGTTTGACTCTTCACATTCCCTCCATAATGCAAATTTTGTAATTTTACAATGTTTGAGTTTGCACTTGGGTATGTGCGGGATCATGATGGGCCAAAAAGTGGCAATATTATGGGTATTTGTAGGGTATGTGGCTGACAACTTTTTTCTTACCCAAAATTGATGAAACGAAAAGGGTTTTTAGAGGAGATTCTCAAATTTCCACCAATATAAATTATGCTTTAATTTGAATTTAATAAATAATTATTATTCATTTTCTATTAGAATTACAACTAAAGTCCTTATCGATAGGATGATTGAAAAACATCTTTAACTTTCAAATGGTATCACATTTTTTGAATCTGACACATGTGTCACATTCTATGCTTCACATACTATAGGATCAAAAAAATAAAAATTAAATTTCGTGAAGTTTTGACCAAGTTAAGGTGGTTAGGCATACGAGTTTTTATATTTTTTAAAAGTTGTAATAAAAAATTCGTAATTAATTATTTACTTGGAAAAAAATTACAAAAAAATTATGCATCACATCCGGACATGAGTCCTCTACTTATATATAAAATCTTATAAAAAATATTATCATTTTATTATGGTTAGGGTGTTCAAGACACCTACTTATTTTTCCCTAAAATTTAAGTACTAATGCATTGAAATTTCAAATTCTCACCAAATAGATTTTATTTATTTTTAAATAAACGTAGTAGTTTAGAAACTACATTCAATTTTCTACAAATTCTATTCTTAAATATTTTTGAAATAATATAGATAACTTATTCAATTTTTTACGTCAAGTTGCCTAACACTGATTTTTTTGAATTTTTTGTCACTTAAGGCCCTGTTTTTTCCATGATGATCCTGCACGTACTCAAATTTTGCACATTTTTGCAAATTTTAAACATTTTACACTTTTTGAAAAACCCAACCGCCTAAACACCTAATACAACTCAAATATGACTAAATACATAATATAATGGTCGCATATACCTTATTTTAATACAAAACTCAAAATCTTATATTCTACTCCTTATTTGCCTTGATGAACAAAACCTACTAAATGGTGATCTTGCACCAATCATACATTGACCTTCTTGTCCCTCATAAAGTTTGGACCACATCCATTACCTCCACATAAAACTTGACATCCTTGGTCTTCTTGGTTCCCATGCCTTGTTATGTTTATGCAAATGAAAATGAAGCAAAGTAGTCATCTCCTTCTCTGCTAGCTAGAAGAATGCATGCTTAATGGTTTGATACATGATATCAACTCTCTCATTTACTCTCATGGTTGAATAATAAAATCTAGTATGGTGGGCCTCCATAATTCCAGTCATCTTTCTTCCTCTTCCACCAAATGCTGGCCCAATCCACACATATGCCAACCTAATTGACTTTGTTTTTGAAAGTTGAAGTTTCTCCTAAGTCACTAGTGTTGCTCTGTCTTCCTTTTTAGACTCTTTCATTACTACAGATCATCTCTGGGATTTAATCATTTGTACCACATGTGGTTGATGTACTTTGAATCCTTGCATCTAAAGGAAATTTCCTCAACATAAATACTGCTAGGGAATTTCAATGTTGCCATTGTAGTTGGTATTAAAGCCAATACCCGCTACATTGAAAATTATCCTTATAGAAGAATTCCCTCCATCTTGTTGGCTTGTAACACTCTTGATGGTGGCTACATGAAATATGATTCTGATTCCTCTTCTACATTAGAGGGAAATCATATATCCTTGTTCTGACTCTTTTGAATTATCAGAATCAGAATCACTAGCTTCCATATTCAAAAATTCCCAACCACCATCTTCAATAAATTGGCCACTAGTTCAAGTTAATTTTGCTTTCATAATACTTTATATCCATGGAGTTCATCCATTCCTTCATGCTATCAAGTGAAGATTGAGGAATGGCGTAAATGCGAAGTACATCATGCTTGAATTCTTTCAAAATAATAGCCATATCAAATTCCTTTTTCCCAAGTCATACTCTCTCAAGGTTAAAAATCATACATTGACCTTCTTGCCCATCCTAAAGTTTGGACCACATCCATTACCTCCACATAAAACTCAACATCCTTGGTCTTCTTGGTTCCCACGCCTTGATATGGGTATGCAAATCAAAATGAAGCAAAGTAATCACCTCCTTCTCTGGTGGCTGGAGGAATGCATGCTTAATGTTTTGATATATGTTATCAACTCTCTCTTCTACTCTCATGGTTGAATATTGAAATTTACTATGGTGGGCCTCTAGAGTTCCAGATATCTTTCTTCCTCTTCCACCAAATGTTGGCCTGATCCACACATCTGCCAGCTTAATTGGTTTTGTTTTTTGAAATCTAAAGTTTCTCTTGATTCACCAATGTAGCTCTCTTTTCCTTTTCAGACTCTTTCATTGCTACAAATCATCTGTTGGATTTAATCATCTGTACCACATGGTTGATGTACTTTGAATCCTTGCATCTAAAGGAAATTTCCTTTACATAAATATTGCTAGGGAATTTTAATGTTTCCATTGTAGTTGGTATTATAGTTGGCACCTACAACATGAAGATTGATTCTAATTCCTCTTCTACATTAGAGGTTTCATATCCTTGATCTGACTCTTTTGAATTATCAAAATCAAAATCACTAGCTTCCATATTCAAAAATTCCTAACCAACATATTCAATAAATTTATTTGGATCATTAGTAATAGTCTTCAAAATTGGCTGCTAGTACAAGTTCATTCTACTTTCATAATACTTTATAACCATGGATTTCAGCCATTCCTTGATGCCATCAAGTGAAGATTGAGGAATGGCGTCAATGTGGAGTACATCCCACTTGAAGTCTTTGAAAGCAATAGCCATATCAAATTCCTTTTTCCCAAGTCCTACTCTCTCAAGGTTAACAATCTCAATCTCACTAATAGTGATTACTAAGAAAGGTAATTCCACCAACTCTACCAAATAGTTTACCATAAGAATAATAAAAGAAGCGGCTTTGAAAGGAACTCCATGAAAACAAAGCTCTCTAAATGGCACATATCAAACTCTAGTTTAAAATATTTTAGATGAGGCTACCCCCATAGCTCTCTTACTCACTTGACAAATCCTTGAAACTCTGTATTGATTTTATTTTTCATGTTCCTCTCTTGTTGTTCTTCCTCAATTTCATTAAGATCATGCATTTACCTTCTTTCCCCTCTTAAATTTTGGACCACATCCATTACCTCCACATAAAATTGGACATCCTTGGTCTACTTGGTTCCCATGCCTTGATAGGCTTATGCAAATGAAAATGAAGCAAAGTAATCATCTCCTTCTCTGTTGGTTCTAAGAATGCATGCTTAATGTTTTGATACATGATATCAACTCTCTCTTCTACTCTCATGGTTCAATACCAAAATATAGTATGGTGGGCCTCTAGAGTTCTAGTCATCTTTCTTCCTCTTCCACCAAATGCTAGTCTGATCTAGACGCCTACCAGCCTAATTGACTTTGTTTCTGAAAGTTGAATGGTGTTGGAGCACCCACACCTCACCCTCAATTTGTGATTGTTTGAAGGTAAATTGGGAGGACAGTTGGTAAATGCTATTATGTTGAGGTCTTTTTTTCTTGAATAAAGTCTAATAGACCAATCTTTTATGTACTTTGGGAATTAGTAGGTTAGGGTGGACAAATGTGCAAGAGCACTCTTGAATTAAATAATGGTTGATATTGCAATAAAGGAAAATTATGTAAAAAGTAGGTGGGAGTACAAAGAAAGATTCTAAAAGTCATGTTATAAGGGTGTCTAAGTGGTCCTAGCCCTTTATAATAATAAATTTGCATGATAAAACTTATTAAGCAAAACCATTGTTAAATACTAGTATTTGTAGGCTTAATAAGGGTTTGGTGGTTCAAAGGTAGTTATGGGAATTGAAGGGATATGAATCTCATTTTAAATATATTAAAAAAATCATTCAAGCGTGAATGGGGGTTCAATCAATAGTTTTTTTGAAGATTGGTGCTCTTCACAATGCCTAAAACTGTGGAATTTCAACAATTTTATGAGTTTTTCAATTTCTTTTCTCTATGTATGGCCCAATACAGGCCTTGTATGAATATAAATTCATGAAATACTATGGTTTCAGGTCTTAACCTATATTTCAATCTATTTTTATGCACATTTAGTTGTTTTAGTGAAAGAAAAATCCATTTTTCTTTATTTAGCCTGTACAAACTAGCAGGGTATGAGTTTACTTTAATTTTTGTGATGAATCCCTTCCTTCTACTATGGTAAATTGTGACTAAGTGGAAATGTTTACAATGTTTTTTTTTCAAGTTTTGTTAACTCTTTTAATAATGGTAAGGAGTTTATAGGGTTGGTGATGTTGTTTTAGGCTGAGAATGTGAGATTTTGGCTTGAAATGGGGGAACCAAAGTGATGTTTTTGAGATATATTGAGTCTAAAGGCTAGGTGAAGGCTTATTATGTGTTTGAAGACCCTAAAAAACTTTGTTGATGCTTTGGTGAGGTTTGGAAGGCCTTGGAGTTGTGAGATGCTAAAAACCCTAGGTATTTGTTAGGAAATTAAGGGTTTTAAGAAATTATGGCTTAGAGGTTCAGTGCTTTTCTAAAACCTATGGAATTTGGAGTTTTGTGACCTATTTGATGATTTTCCAAGAGCTTGTGGGGTTAGAAGAAGTTTAAAGAGCATTTTGTTTGTAAAATAGGGCTAATTTTGTAGCCTTTTTATAGGGCAGTTTGAAGGATCTCCAAGAAATTGCAAAGAAACCTTGTATTTCTAGCTTGGGAATGGTGTTGGGGGTTTGAGTAGATGCTATATTGATGATGAGATGGTCCTTGAGAGGAATTCTCTAAAATTTAAGCCAAATTATTGATTTTGGAAGCCTTTTTGTTGGTGTTTGTTCCAAGATGGCCAAATGAAATAACAAAGGTTATTGATTTACTGAAATTTGATTTGTTTGAGTCTTCTCCACCTTGACTTTGCATCACTAAAATTTCTCTTGAGTCACCAGTGTAGCTCTCTCTGCCTTTTCAAACTCTTTCATTGCTACAGATTGTCTCTGGGATTTAATCATTTGTACCACATGGTTGATCTGTGCTTTGAATCCTTGCATCTAAAGAAAATTTCATCAACATAAATATTGCTACTCTCTAAAGGTTAGAAATCTCAATCTCACTAATAGTACATTTACAACCATATTGAAAGATTTTCCTTCAAAAGGCTACAAATTCAAATATTGACTTAAATAGCCTTCAAGAGGCTTTAAATAGCCTTTACAAATGATTCTACATCTTTCCAATCATGCCTAACTGTTATTTTTGTAACTAACATGACTTATTACATTATAAATCAATTGTGGATGTGTTATGACCTTATTCAATTGAAAAAACTCAAAACACAAAACTAACTTAAAAGATTTCCATGAACCAAATTTGCTCAATAACCTTGGTGCCCCTACACCAAATTTCATTATTTCAGTAAATTTCATTACAAGTAAATCTCATTACAATGCCTTAGGTACTCTATTCTCATAGATATTTTACAATGTCACTCATACATTTGAGATTCTCTTATAATGTCTACATTATAGGTTCTCATTTAGAGGTTAACTTCAAATGAGAAACTTGAGATTCCCTCACAAAGCTTCACACAGTCTTTTATAATGGATTAAAATAAAAATTGTGATTTGTCAAGATCATCAAAATAAGGATGTTGCATTTCTTTTTTGGCTGAGATTCTCTTCGATGGCTCCAAAATCAGCATTTTTTGCAAGGAGAGACCAATCGATTTTTACTAGTTTAGTTACAAATAGGTAAAGTAAAAGAATAAAAAGAAACAACTCATGTCCAAAATGGAAATGAAATGAAAATAGATGGAAGGCACTTACAGATAGGCATGGCAGTCTCTCAACTTAGTCACTCCTCATACATCTTCACTGCGATTTCCAAGATACCTATTGCACACAACACCTCTCATGAATCTAGAATATCTTGAAATTTGAGATGCTCCTATAATGTCTACATCATAGGTGCTCATGATAAGGTTAACTTCAAATGAATAACTTGAAATTCCCTCACCAAGGTTCACACACACTTTTGTAATGTCTGAAAATCATAATTGAGATTTGTCAAGATCATCAAAATGGGGATGTTGCATTGCTTTTATGCATGAGATTCTCTTGGATGGCTCATAAATTTGCATTTTCTACAAGGGGACACCATTCAATGTTTACCAAGTTACTTATAGATATGGAAAGTAAAATAAGGCATGATAGCATTGGCATCAAACAAATTAACGTGGATACAAGTATAAATTAATAAGAACCATTGTGCATATATTTACAAATTAATCCAATGAACCATCTAGATTTACTCTACTCTTTATTGTGTCAAGTATTACCTCATGGTCAGAATCACAGACCTTCCACAAGGTCTTGTTCAAAGGTCTACCCCCATATTTTCTCAAACAAACATTGGATGCCACAACAAGGTTTGAGTAATGAAGAATCTTATGATGCATGTCGAAGTCCTCAAACAACCAATGTTTAACACTCTTATGTGGGTACCTTCTAAGCTACATTCTAGTAACAACAACTGATCCTGTAGGGTATTCAATGTTTTCTCCATCTATAACTGGGACTTCCAATTTCTTTTTGGCCTCAACACAATGACACAAGTAATAGTTTGTCCCCTCTTCGTTTTCTTCACCTGCAATAACTGCATAAACATGCCCTACATTGATATGTGCAAAAAATAACTTGAAATTAGTCAACATTATGAATACAGTACAATGTAAGATAACAATATGGAATTTCAAAAACTAAGCAAGTAGATATCTTACCTACTTGAACTAGATCTGATGTGTGGTCAAAGTCAACTGATGATTCCATCTGTGTTAGTTCCTATGTCGTTGGAGGGCGATATGTGTGAAGTGGGCAAAGATAAGTTGTCAACCATTTGTCAACACACCCCCTTGACTCACAATCATTCCAAGCTTGCATTGTACATGGAGAACCAAAACATGCCATCTTACGTGTATCGATAGTCCATGAATCTACATTTGAGCTAAGGAAAGACTGTAGCTCACTCAATCTTGTTAGTGTACAAGAATGCTCATATGGTGCAATGTTAGTATCATCCATCAACCAAAAAAATGTACGAATTGAAGATGTACCTTCATTACCTAGACCCATTGAAGCATTACACCACTCGACGATTGAACTTGCATCTGTCAACTTTGCACTCTCTTTATACTTTAACTCTTCTCATGCTAATGCTCTTTTCATGCATGCTCCTACACCACCATACTCCCCCTTTCCATGCCTGACCTCACAAAATTTCCACATATGTTGAACACCTATAGTGAGATGCATCCTGCACAACCAGTAGAACATGTGTGCATTCTTGAACTGTGCTACACAGTTATCTGACCATATTATATGCCAACCGTATGCTATGCCCCTCTGAACCAAATCACTATAGAACATCTGGAAGCAACCTTGCATGAACTCTGGAGAATGTGTGTGATCATCACTAATATAAAAGTGATACTCCCTCAATACCTTCCTTTGGTCCTCTATACTATCAACTACATGAATGAATACTATGTGCACAAATATTGAAACCTGTGTTGAGTTGTAATACTATGACTACACCTCACACTGTGGCTGTAGAATGTAGTTCTCTGCAAAGTCAACCACTGATACTATGCTGCCAACTAGAAAGGTGTCCTTGCATAGCTTGAATTGTGTTTCTATCCATCAGGCTCTATGGGTATGCCTTGCATACTCATACACTAGATTCTCACAAAACATGGACATAAACTAATACATCAGAATATTCTCAATAACCAAATGACACCTTTTTGCTTGAGACCCATCTTTTGTAGTGTATGCCACTATTTTATACTTCCCAAAATCTACTAGTTTATGTCCCACCTCATTTGTGCTTTCCATATGTTGACATACTTGAATTTTTTGCAAGTGACAGCAATGCTCGCATGAACCATCCAAGCATGTTGTCCTATAGAATATTTGGCCATCCTCTATTTGACATAAATTTTTTGATAAGAACTATCTTGAAGATTTTGGTGGGGATTTTATGCCACAATCCTACAAAACATTGTTAGTATGCAAATCTAAACATATAGAATGATAAACATCATAATGGTTAGCAAATTCAATATGTAGTCTCCAACAAGTAGTGCATGTGTGATTTATCTTGACATAAAAAGGTTTAAGCATTTCAAAAAATCTTTGAGAAATACTAATTTGAGGATAAGAATTTTGAAATTTATGAAAAAATTGAGTTTGAGTTGTATCCAAAAAATTCTTTGGATGTGGTTCACAATTCTGACTACCGATTCTCCTTCTTATGACATCCCTTTGATTCGGAGATGGCCTTGTATTATTCTGACAATAATCTTCAATTAGTGTTCTCAATGCTTCAACAACTTTTTTATCTTTATGTGGCAGTCTTCCTGAGAATTCGCATAATTCATTTGAATCATTGCCCTCAATTCTTTGCCACCTTTGAACGACTTTTGATAAAGTTTTTCTACTAATTCCCATTTGTTCACTTGTCCTTTTAATGAGACAAGATCTCATTGTTTGATAGCTTACCAAAGTTGATGTAATGACACATTGGGTGACATTACTATCCTTTGAGTGTGAGGTATTACCCACACTCTCATAAGCATCCATTAGATTCCTCATAATAGTGTTTTCACTTTAGGCATTCAATGTTCTCAACCCAAGAGTCTTCATGATGTTTCTATACTTTAAACCCTGCATCATTTGAACAAATAGTTGACATCTTCTGGTCTCATTTATCCTTTCAAAGAACATTTTCCAAATCTTATCAGCATATCTTCTACAAGTGTGTTCTAGAATCTTACCTTCCATGTGCTACAAAATATCCTCATCAATATTAATCAAAAACTTTGGTTTTCTATACAAAATTCTGGTGGTATTCTCTTAGGTACATACATCTCAACATTAGCAATTTCATCAATATTTAATTGAGGTGGGCTAGATTGTGTACCTTTGACTGAGGGTGGAATAGAATACATACCTTGAGCTTCACGTGGGGATGATGGCATACCTTGTTCGTCAAATCCGAGTGATGATGTACACTCAACTTCAGATGTGGTGGATGGTGTCCAACCATACTCACTAGTTGTAGATGGTGTCCCTCCATATTTTCTTGTGCTTAATGGTGTCCCTTCGTATTTACTTGTAGTAGAGGGTGTGTCTCCAACTACGGTATCTAAACCTACCCTAGCACGACTCTTTCGCATTTGTGCCCTTTGTGCTGCCAATTTCTTTTCTTTTTTTGATGGCTGAGGTTCCTTTTTAACTGGCTTGTTTTCATCAATCATTCCCAATTTATGCTTTTCACGATATTCCCTCATCCATTTTTTCTCTTTATCTCTGAAGGGTTGGATATAATCATTTGTTAGTTTTTTCCTTTTAACAGTTCGTTTCTTTGGCATGAAAAATAATTTTACCTATGCAAAAAGTGCTAAGTCAAGTCAAATTAACTAATTGTGAAGGGTTGTAAAAGTCTATTAAAGAGGGAGACCAACGGTCACCTCTTTCAAATGTTAGTTTTCAAAGTTGAAGTGGTTTTCTTTAAGAGGGAAACATTATAAAAGGCCATGATAAACTTGAATGGAGGATAATCTTGGATTGGGCGTCAAACCACATGAGGAAATGTTGAGTTTTCCTTAACAAAATTGAGCTTTTGGTGACTTAAATTGAGTTTCTGAGTTGGACAATATTATTTTATGTTAGATTGACCATGATCAAGGTATATTAGGCTTTTTTCAATAGTTTTCAAGTTTTGGAGTGTTTGGCAAGTGCTACTTTCAATAAAACATGTGGTTTCTAAGCCTAGGGAGAGGTTTTTATGGTTTGGGTGTAAATGATTGAATCTTTGAAATATAATGCTATAATTTGAAGTTTTGATAGATATAAAGTGCTGCCCCAAGGTTTGAGGATATTTGGGCAAGTTTTGAAGGTGGTCCCTTTGTAAAAGTGGGCTAATTTGGGCCTTTAAAAGCATAGAAAACTTGATAATTTGTGTAGTTTGCTACAAAACAAGCATTGGTGATTGTTGGATATGTTGAAAGGCTCTGTAATGGGTAAAAAAAAGGTGTCTAAATTGTCCTAGGTCTATAGAACAACAAATTTGCATAATGAACCTTATTAAGCAAACCATTGCTAGTACTAGTACTTTTAGGCTTAATGAAGGTTTGGTGGTTTAAGGGTGGTAATGGGCGTTGAAGGGAGTTGGGACTCCTAATTTGAAAATGTATAAAAACATCATACAAGCCTGAATAATTGGTTGAATGAATAGCTTTAGAGGATTTGGTGCTCTACTCAATGCCTAAACTGTGGAGTTTCAAGTATTTTTTTGTGTTTTCAATTTCTTTTTCATGTGTACAGCCCAATACAGGCCTCCCATGATTAGAAATTCATAAATCACTGTGGTGGTAGGTCTTAACTTGGACTTCAATCTATTTTGAGACTCCTTTGGTTGTTTGGGTGAATGAAAAACTCCATTCTTCATGATCAGCCTATACAGACTAGTAGGGTATGAGTTTTTCTTTAATTTAAAGATGGAGCCTTTCCTCCTACTATGGTTACCTGTGATTCAGAGTAAAGGCCTGTAATATGTTCTTTTCAAGTTTCATATTTCTTTTAATAGTGGTAAGGTGTCTGGAGGTCCTAATGAAATTGTAAATTGTATATTTGTTTGTAGATTGGAGTTGTGTGTTTGTATGTTGCAGGCCTCCCCCTATTGCATTAGGAGTATATTCCAATTTTTTAGAGACATGTATGGAAATTTTGGTAGCATAGACAAGGTAATCAACTAGTTTGTATAACTACTTGACAAAATACCTCAATGAAATATTTGGAAGCATACATAAAGAAATTCAGTTGTTAAATTCAACAAAATGCCTCAAGGAGATGTGGTTTAAAAATGTAATAGAAAAGTGTATAGAATTGTGTAATTTAAAATTTCCATTAACAGCCAAAGGTTGTAACATGAAAAAAAATAATTTGATCAACATGAAATAAGAAAAACAACAAAAATGAAAGCAAGCCATAATAGAATGAAATAAAATGTACAAAGACTTTAGATACCTAAAAAACCAAAGTTTCAAATGGAGTTCTACCCAATTATGTAGCCTTTGCTTCTTCTTTCCTCAAACTCCTCAAAAATTTGACTTTTTCAAAAGCTTGTTCCCCTCCAAACTTCAATTGTATATCAGTTATCATTGTAATTTAAACTTGAATTCATATTATATGCCTTTCAATGTGAAAACTCTGCTATTACATGCAAAGGTGATGGAAATGTCATGAAAAGGTGGTGGAATCTAAAAATCATGTATGCACACTTCACTCAATCACCGAAAAGCTACTTTTTGTCGAAGCACGCATAAAACCAAGAGAATATGTAGAATGTGGGCTGACATCACAAGTATATTGTGTTTTTTTACAATTTTTAGTGCAATAAAAAATGTGCTCATGTTATAATGTGAGCACATTATTTCTTGCTAAACGGACATGTCTCTACTTATTCATAACATGCTCACGTTATAATAAAGTTGGTTTTTTTAAAGATTTATAGGGTAGACAGTTAAGGGTAGAGTGTCAAGAGATAGAGGGAGTGAGTGAGAGAGAGATACCTGAGAGAGAGAGAGAGAGGAAGGGAGTGGGAGAGAGATAGAAGGGGGAAGGGCTAAGGGTAGAGGGTAAAGGATTTAAGGGTTTAGGGTTTAAGGGTTAAGAGTTTAAGGATTATGATTAAAGGTAGAGGGGAGAGAGAAAGAGGGAGTGACTGAGAGAGCGAGAGAGGGACCTAAGAGAGGGAGAGGGGGTAGGAGGGAGAGGGTTGAGAGAGAGAGGGAG